>JBBPCX010000023.1:6443766-6471613 GCA_037974365.1 Hydrocynus forskahlii | reverse complement strand
CAGTTGTCTATGGCCCCAGAAAAGATTGAAGTTGTCAATGAAGTTGACTCCTTTTAGACTGCAGGTTCTTTGTAGCCTTGTTAAAACATGTTAGTTCCTCTTGTTGGGAGTGGTCCACTGATGAACGGCTGAACTTCAAGTCTTCAAAGTGTTTCGATGAGTTCACTGAAGTCCTTCTTTAGGAGTTCTGACTGCTCCTTCCAAAAATCATTCTTCCCCACATGGATGATGATTCGATTTGCAGTCTTGTGCTTCATTAAGATGTTCCGAAGTTCCTTGTTCATATCATAGAGGGTTGCTTGAGGAAAGTAGCATGTAGTTGTAGTTCTGCTACTGATATTTCTGATAATGGAGTCTCCCACTATCAGAGTCCTGGGCTCGGCTGCACTCTGAGCTGAATGCTGCTGTCTGTTCGACCTTGAGCGCCTGTTAGTAGCGATGTTAGCTGCTGGCTCATACGATCCATGTTCAATCACATTTGGGGATTCTTCACCCACATTCATTAGTGCTTCAAATCTGTTCTCAAGCTGTATAGGAGGTGGTAAAATACCAGTTTTTGCATGTCATAGCCATAACTGGGATAGAGGATGCTACCGCAGCAATACGAGACACTCGTGACAATCTGACATCTTGAGTGCCTTTGGGTCTCGCTCCCTGTTTGTGCCTTCGATTAGTGTGTCGATCGGTTTTGGCTTGTTCCTCTACATTTATAAACTGTTGAGATTCTCTAGGTTGATGGTACTCACCGGCTGTATGCTGAGGGGGTCCGTGACGACAGCCTGCTGAGTGTTTCGCCTGTTTTGGAAGTCCAGCAAGTACCTTTGTTTCAAGAACCACAATCCTTTGTAAAAGTCTGTGGCAGTTTGTGCAGCAAGTAGATTCCAGAAGAGGCTGAAGAGGCATTTTCTTTCTCGTCTGTTGAAAGTAGGCAGCTGTGTTTTCCCGTCTCCGGAATGTAAACTGCTGGCAGTGGGAGGTAAAGAGTCTCCTTTTTCATAGTATTATTCCAGTTATGAAAAGTTTTTAATTTAGTGTTTGTGCCAAGAATGTGTTGTTTGAGCACTGTGCTGATCTGCTGAGGTTAAAAAAGTCTGAGAAAAGTTTATAAACAGGGAGCAAAGCGCAGAGCAGTAAGCAAAAGCGTCCGAACAGTAGCAAGGCCGGAAGCAAAGCCATGAGCCACACTGCTCTTATAGAATCAGACCCTGACCCTGAGTTGTAACCATCAGTTTGGTGATCCGGCAAAGATTTTGGAGAACGGCTGGCCTTTCTACACACACACACACACACTCTACCAACCAAACACGTGCCACAATCATTACTTCACTTTGCTTAATTAAAGACAAGTGGGTGCCTCGCAACCCCAAGAGAGTGCTAGTGCAGCTCCCTATTGTCACCTGGGTTGGCTAGGCACCCAGTGACCACAACAACACAACCTCACACAGCTGTGCCCAGGGCTGATTACCACCTAGTAAACGGGCGACAGGCTGCATTGGGGGCGTGGTCAAGATGGACCAGACGTGACAGTAGCCCCCCGGGACTGACTTCTAGCGAGGGGCAGGGGGCAACCCCGACCCCACTCAAAGCCATACAAGGACATCCACGGCGACCGGTAAGCCCCACTGTCCTCGGTTCTTGTGAAGTACACCCCTGAGGACAAGGAGCCAGGCGCTCCGGCTGGTTCTGGTGGAACTCGTCTATCAGTTCTTGGCTCAATACTTCCCTGGCCGGAACCCAGCTCCACTCTTCCGGACCATACCCCTCCCAGTCCACTAAGTACTGGAGGCCCCCTTGACGTCTCCGAGAGTCCAAGAGTTGGCTGACCTAGTAAGCCAGGACTCCCTCAATCTCAATCACCACAGGGAGAGTGGGCTCCACTTCTCCCCTGTCCAATGGTCCTGCTATAGCTGGCCTGAGGAGAGAAACATGAAAAACAGGGTGAACCCGCATATGGGATGGCAATTTAAGTTGGTAAGTTACAGGGTTCACCTGTCTCACTACTTCATAGGGGCCTACGTACTTAAGAGATTATTTACTTAAGGGTAGCTTCATATGGGCGTACTCCACCCAGCCGAGGAACTTTGCCCTTTTGTGTTGTTGAGTATGGAGTAAGCCCGGAGGAAATGACTCAACTGCACCATTCAGCCTGACCGTTGGATTCTGGGTGATAACCGGAGGTCAGGCTAACAGTGATCCCCAGTTTCTTAAAGAATGCAGCCCAAATGCAGGAAATGAACTAGGGACCATGGTTGGAGAGAATGTCCTCCGTGATGCCATAGTGCAAAAACACAGCCTGGAATAGTGCCTCAGCTACTTCTAGGGTGGTGGGGAAGAGCACCAAAAGGAAGGAACCGGACCCCCTTCCAAAAACGGTCGACCACCACTAGTATTACAGTGTACCCTTTGGAGACCGGGAGGTCCATTACGAAGTCCACAGCTATGTGGGACTACAGCCTCTGCAGCACTGGTAGGGGCATTAATTTCCTGGTTGACAACTGACGTGGTGCCTTGGACACCACACAGACGGAACAGGACCTTACGATTCTCTCCACATTTGTGCGCAGGAAAGGCTACCAGTATTTACACCTCAGTACCTCTACAGTTCGGTGGACTCCTGGATGCCCTGTATGCACCCTCTCCACAACTCTTGCTCTTAAAAAAAGCTTGTTTTCTGGACAAGCTATAGGAGCTGACTCCTCTGAATTCAGTCAACCCACTCTGAATTCGAACTCTACATTTAAGTCCCAAGTATTAGGAGCTACCACAAGTGCGGACGGAATAATGGGTTCGTCCCCTTTTGGTCCTTCTGGTGCTGGAAAGCACCTTGACAAGGCATCAGTTTTTCCATTTCGTGAGTCAGGGCGATACATAATCACATAGTCGAATCTACTTAAAACAGAGCCCACCAAACCTGTCTGGGACAGAGGCATTTTGCCTGCTGTACATATTCTAAATTTCTAAAATAAACACTGTGAAGGGATGTCTAGCCCCCTCCAGCCAATGATGCCACTCCTCTAATGCAGCTTTGACCGCCAGCAGTTCTTGGTTGGCGATGTCATAATTTCTCTCTGTGCCTGTTAATTTCTGCGAGAAGAAAGTGCATGGATGTTATTTGCGGGGGGTCTCATTATACTGGGACAGCACCACTCCTAACCCTACCTCAGAGGCTGGCTTTACCCTCAGCTGCTTAGTTACCCCTTGAGTAACCTTGTAAGCGGCGATGCAAGCGATGTCATCTAGATAGACAATCATGAATTTCTGCAACCAATCACGAAATATGTCATTCATGAAGGCTTGGAAGCAGGAAGGAGCGTTGGCCAAGCCATATGGCATTTCCAAATAATAGTAATGGCCAGAGGTCATATACGCGCTCCGCAGGTTGAGCTTGGAATATACGCTCACCCCATGGAGCTGCTCTATGGCTGGTGGGATGAGAGGGAGAGGGTGCAGATATTTTACGGTGACAGCATTGAGCCCTCGATAATCGATACATGGTCTAAGACCCCCATCTTTCTTCTCTATGAAGAAGAAACTAGCCGACACAGGAGAACGGGCCCAGCAAATGTACCCTCGCTAGAGCACCTCGAAGATGTACTCCTCCATCACCTTAGTCTCCTTGTTGGAAAGAGGGTACACCCGTGAGCGAGGTGGCTCTTCACCTGGCAGAAGATTGATCGATCAGTACGGAGGGGGGCGGGCAGGCCAAGACATGCTGAACACCTCTGTTAGTTCACGGTACTGTGAGGGAATCTGTACCAGAACCTCCGCCAAAGGGCTCTCTATGGAGGTGGTCCCCAAACAGATGGTTTAACAATGGGCGCCACACTGTGGCCCCTAGTTGATTACCCTTGCATTACCCCAATCTAGCACAGGATTGTGACATTTAACCAGGGAAATCCGAGAATCATTAAAGGTGTTTGGTGCTCTAGCACATAAAATTTCATCCTCTCTTCATGTTCAGGATCTATTCTGACTGTTACTGGTTTGGTTTCCCAGCCTACCGATCTGCCTGCTATCAAATGCCTGTCTAGGGCGTGCACAAGGATGAGTTCTGGCAACCTCGCCACCGGGAGTCCATTCGATACCACCATCGCTCTGGACACATGGCTGCCAGCCAACCCAGAATTTTCAAGAGTAGATACAGAAATAGACAGTTTATCATACAACAATTGCACCATAATTTTACATTGAGTGTTAGAGACATAGTCAGTGGAGGAGACATGACCTACGGCGAGGGAAGAGGGCAGGTCACCACCAGACACCCACTTCCCCCACAGTACATACAGAGGCCCTCCTGCCTACATCTCCTGTGCTCTTGTCCTGTGAGCTTGTGACTTCCCACATCCATCAGCTCCAGAGAGGTTCCCTCTTGACCAGGAATGGTCATAGGGGATAATTTTAGACCAGGTTTCGCCCTTTTTGCACTACTGAGTGGGCTCTTGACCCTCTTGTGTTGATCTAATACTAACTTTTATAAGATAAATCATTTATTTTTCTCACACAGCTGAAGCAACACACAGAACCTTCAGTGATATATGAATTGACCATACTTCTGAAAAGGCTATGAAACTGTAGCCACTTTCAGATACACACATTTGTACAATGAAGGGAAACAAGTATGCAGTTACTTCTGTTTTTGCTGTTTAATATGTCTCCAGTGCAAATATCCTTTTCAAATGTATGCACAATATTGTGAATATGTATTTATAGTGCTTATATTAACTGGACGTATATTAAATAACAAAAACAGTGTGCTAATCCATGGTTTCCCTCACTGTAGAGCTACAGCAAGTGTTTTTATCTATGGGACAGATGACTTAATGAATAATATTTTTTTGGGTAGGGAGACTATTTTTGATGTTTTGACTTTGGCACTTTGATTTAAACTGAAACAATGGCTCAGGTTACCACAAGTAATTGGCCAAATGGCTTCTCAGATATTTCTTGACCTGCTGTCTTGCTTCATTAGATATGTTACAGATTACAATAAAACAATAATCCAAGATGCTAATCACCGGCAAGTTCCAGTTTGCTACATAGTAATTCATTAACGCATAGTAGATGTTGGGAACAAAGTCTCTTATGAGAAAAAGTACTAACCAGAAACATATAGGACTCTTAAAACAAATGTAGAGATATTTATAGCATTCTTTGCTTTAAGTCTTGTTCTAAATAAGCAATACCTTTCTTACAGCACTATCAGAGTACCACTAAGAAAGATATCCAGCACTTTATTATGTCTGGAGTTATTGCAAAGGATCTTGAACCAATAAGTAAATTGGTAGTTTTGTTTAAATTATGTTTATTTGTTGAACTGTACTAGCTTTCTGGGGTAACTCAGTTGTGTGTAAAGGGTTTTAACCATTGTATAGTACATCCAGATGTAAATATCCTTGAAGTGATCTGAAATTCTGCCCTAAAGTTACAGTTTAATTTAAAATCGAATCTTCTGTGAATACAGGGCTAAAAGAAGAAAAGTGTTGTCACAATCCATGTAGATACTAATAATACGCCACATAAATGTTCCAAAAGCTATCACTGACACAATAAAACACACAAACACAGAGAGAAAGAGCGAGAGAGGTAGCTAGAACAAGAGCTTTATCACACTTCACAATTACACACATGTCCCAGTGCTTCAAGCTAATGCAAATGTAATGCCTACATGCATGGAGCTGTAGCACTGGGACACTATAAATGCTCTGACGCTGCAACTCAGCCAGTTATAAGATCTGAATGACCAGAACCAACCATCAGTGACTAGCTGAATGCGTTTATTGCTGCTAGTAACCAATGTGGGATGAATCAGCAAGAGTTTGCTGGGATATATTATGAAAAACAAAGTATTTACTTATCATGGGTTACACAATACAATTTCTCTGGCAGAGACTTATTTCCCACTATTTGCGTTCACAACAAATTTTAATAACAATATCTTTGGATACTTACTAGATATAAGAGGGTTCTCTGGAGTGCCTCAAAAGCTTAATTGTTTCCCTAAGGAATTTCAATTGACATTTCTTTAAAGACTTATTTTGGTTGGGGGAATGAGGTGTGAATGAAGAACCTTTTATAATGCAAAAAAGTACATAAAAGTGTGCAGTCATTAGCATAAATAAAGATATGTTTACAATCTAAATCAACAGGGTTAAATTATTCACCTCAATTTAATACATTAATAACATGCTTTTTTGGTGAGGTAATGTTCAGAATTACAGCTTTAAGATGAAAACATTTTTGTTCAATTGTTGCCCATTCTTTTTGGCAAACTGCCATTACTTCCTTCTGATTGTCTTTCACAATTTTAAAATTGTCTATACAGTTTCAGTGTGATCCATGTCAGCAGACCTTCCTAAGAAACCGGTATGAGGCTATGGTCCATCTTCTGTTCAGATAACTTTTTTGGGGGGCTTGATGAGCTTTTCGTCTAATATGTCCTGGTACATTGTTCCATTCATGTGCTTTGACAACACGGAATGTCTCAGTTCCATTTGCAGAGAAGTAGCCCCATTACTACGAGAAATATTGCAGGGAGGACCTGAAGGCGAAATAGTTGTGGTTCCATCAACTTGTATATTATCAAACCATATACGTTGAAGGGCAAGATTAAGATCTCTGCTATGGCTATGTAGCTTTTTCCATTTGAGTGTCATTGATTAATGGTATCCATGAGAACATTTAGAAGCTCTTTCAGCTTCGGCATGATGGCTACAGACTGGATGAATGACCTGGTGTCATTGTAAAAGATTCTGCCATTCCCAACCAATGGCAGCATCTTTTACAATGACACCAGGTACAATTTGTACACTTTTTCAGCATGGGTATCTAGACCTTTACCTTTACATATAAGTATTTCTTCAATTATATACATATATATCTTGAATAGAAATTTAAGTGGCAAAATACTTTGTGTCACCTCACTGCATGTAAGTTTAAGTTGGAAATAGATATATTTGAGCATAGTAATGTTTTGACTGTAATACAACGTTTATCTTGTAAACTTTAAAATCGATCTGCAGTAACTGCCTATGCAACAGTTCTTCCAGTCTGCTCCTGATTATGTTCACCCCAGAACGAAGTTCCTCCATCATTTGAAAGATTAAGACATAGTACATTGGAAATTTGACAAACCAAATGGCCAAATGAAAAAAAGAGAAAAAAATGTGTTGGGCTACCTTTCTCTCAACTTGTCTAGAGTCTAATCAATCAGGCATATGCCTGCATTTGCAGTGCCAGCAATCACCTGGATCATCTGCTCTATTACAAATGTAAATAAGATGAGTGCATAGAATTAACATGATGTAAGTCATATTTTAGTCACATATTTATGGGTTGGAGTAAATGCATGCAGAGAAAAATGAATGGACCATATGTGCAAGTAGTGGGTGCAAATAGTAGATTATAACTCTTACTATCCATCTTAAGGAGAAGGGCTTTATATTCATGAACTTGCTAATACAGGAACAGACTTAAATATATAGATGACAAAATGGATTCAAAGTCATAGAAGACTTAAAGAACCTTTCAATGGATGGTTCTTTAAAGAACCATTTTGTAAATGAAATGGAAGCATTTTTACTGTTTACGAAGATCAAAGAACTATACACCAGAAATCTTTTTTTTAAGAATATATGATAAAACCCATCAAATTTAATATTTGTCAGCTTTTTTTCATTGTGACTCCATGTTACAAATGTAGGTTCACTAGTCTCAGCTTATTGATCATGTCTGTGGCTGTGCAATGGTAGTGATGGAAAAGCACTGTTGCTCTGGAGGCTGCCTGCCAAGCTGCTGCTGTCACTGATGCCAGAAAAAGTTGAAATGCAATGACAGGCCAACTGAAAGCCATCAAAGCCCCAAATAAGGCTCACATAGAGTTACATGCTGTAAGAAGCTTTTACTGCCAGTGACATGCAAACAATACAATGGCATTTCAGCGTGATACCAGCTGGGCCCTGTGTGCTTTAGAACATTATACAAACAAAATGATGTATAATCTATATTGCAAAGATATTCTTCAAAGAAATAAATATTTCACTCTGCATCATATGTGAGGGCACTGTGGAGAGCATGAGTCACATCTGTGTTATGACCTTGTAATATGAGTTACCATGTGGTTTGTAGAGTAGCTCTGTGTATGTCTTTTGGGATAAAATAGGGTGCAGAATTGAGCCACTCCCTGGGTTTGAATGTGCACTACTGACAAAACTGACCTCAATAATGGTAAGAAAATTAAGCTATTGTCTTGGAAAAGAAGACATTATTGCTAATCTTTCAATCAATGACTCAGACTTTCATCTCCCACTTTCCCATGAGGCAGTACTCAGGGACCAACTCCCATATTGAGTTTAATACGCAATTCCACCATCTCTCTACCTGAAAATTTGTAGTAATCTCAGGAATCAGTATCCTTTTCACCTGTTGACCCTGAATGCACTGAGTACAGGGCCAAAGCTATTAAGTCCAGCTATTGTTGAAGTGAATGATTTCCCCTTTCTTCCCACCAGCCATCAGAAAGTCCATTTAGACCCCTTGATGGTTGGTTTTGTGTCTATACATGGCAATAATGGAATTCATACAGTTACAACATGGCAGTTCGTATTGGGTGGGTGATTAAGGTGGGATCACAGCACTATTTTGGGTTATCCTGGTAGCAAAATTATGTTCTTATTCTCTAATGGTCAGATGCACTGAACCAACTGAGCTAAGAAAAATCATATTATAAAATTGCTTACACAAGTGATATTTCTGATAAATAAAAGTTTTATTTGGGAATTACACATGCATATTATGAAAACAACCTATCAAAAAATGTAAGACACTTAATTACTTTTATAATTTTTTATTCTAACATTATACAGAAAGCTGTTTAGATCTTTGTAACCAGCATTAGAACTCCTGCTACAATGCTGTTTGATTCACTCTGTGCATCAGCCACACACTATCATGCCTCTATCATGTCAGTGACACACACGACCTCTCTAAAACTCTTAATATAAGGGTTTTTTATTTGTCACCAGTCTACATGTATGTACAAACCCTCCTGCCCTTCCTGCAGGGACTCAGGCAGAGGACACAGTCAAGTGTATAATGTGCTCCCTTTTCCTCAGGATCGTTCTCTCTATGGACAGAAGATGATGCCACATGACATCTGTGCAGTTCTCTGGCAACACCTTGAGAATCAGTCCATCCAGGTAGAAGGTGACTTTGAGATTTGGCAGTGTGACAATCCTGGTGCTGTGCTCTTGCAAAGGCAATCTAAACCAGGTATCATACAAATGAGAGGTGGAAAAGTAGGCTAAAACTCATGGCCAGCATCTATAGAGTGCCAGAACTACCATTGAAGCGCAAGGTCAGAGTGTGGATGTAAGGACCCTTGAGAAAAGAGCAGTGGGAAGTATGTTAGAGGGGTTTTACTTTCTGAAGAGTACTACACTTAAAATTGACTTAGAAAAGAGCAATATGGAACCACAGCAGAAACCCTAATGAAAAGCAGAAACCCTAATGAAAAGTTCACACTTTGGTACATACTTCAGATTTTGTTTACAGATTCTGTTTATTTGAATATATTTTTTCTATATATTTTTATAGACTTAATTTTAGCCTTTACATTTTCTCTATCTTTCTCTATTCATTGTAACCATTTTGCAAAATCTCAAGGACATTTCTGGGGTATGTGACAAACTGTATGTGACAAATACAAAACCTTGAAAAATGAGAGCTGAAACTGTTACAAGTAAACAGAGTGTTTTAAGCAACGTTACCTGGCATTGCTGAATTAAGGTTGTAGAAACACTCAAATTTCAGGCTATTCTACTAAAAAGATATAATATAACTAATGGTTGCTAAGAACTGGATTAGGTAAAAAAAAAAAAAAAGTCAGTAGGTTTTCTTGTGAATTCTTAATAGAACAAAAATCTAAAATCGTATCTTGTGCTTCGTACACAGAAGCAGTAATGACCAATATGACAATGTAACTATATTTATTTATTAATACTATGTGGTGCTTCACTTGAAAGAAGCACACACACACACACACACACACATCACATTAACAAATATGGTTCTTTTAATAATCGACCATTGAAATATTCTTTAGGGCACCAAAATGGGTTTTCAACGGCATCAGAGTTTATAAACTTCTAGTTCCATAGTGATGACTTGTTCATTTGGAATTTTTGTCAGTGTAATGACAATGTAATGACATATTTATTATATTCATAAGCTATTTCTACTTTAAGCAAAGGCTTTCAATAATTATGGTTTATTATGGATTTATTTTATAAATAAAAGTATAAAATACTAACAAACATATATGGAACACAGTGTATTCACTATAAAGTCTATATTTCTGTGATAAGTAAAACCTGAAATCACAATGACAGTCATTTTTGCAGGGACATGAAAAAACCCACCACCACACACAATCATTATTTTGAACATTAATATCGTTTCTTTTTTTATTAAGACAAGAACTCTCCATTTTTGTAAAAATGTCTAATATGAACCAATACAAAATGTGTATGGGAATGTGGATATCTTTTTACTTCATTAATACACAGTAACATTGCCAAAGTACAGCAGAAAGACAAAAAAACAAACAAACAATGGGTGAAACGGACCAAAACATTTTGTTCGATCCAACCCATCTGGAGCCAGACTGATAAATATATTGAGTTTTAAACTGAGCGTTGTGATTCTGTCATTTTCATACATCTGTCAGCAAATCTTTCTTTGTGGATTCGGTCTATTAGTAATGCTTTTGTACAGTGCACTGAATAGTAAAGAACTACATAAAATGTGTGCAGTCCAAATGCAAAATTGACCATTTCTGTCTGGACCTGATTTTCTTGATTCTCCTATACTTTATTCTTGAGGGAGAGGCTTCAAATTTGCATTCTACCTGAGATGCAAACATAGCATTCATTGTACATAAACCTGAGGCAGGGCAGAAACAAATGAAAATCTAGATCAAATAAAAGGAAATGAACAAAATCATTAACACTGTTGCACTATCCAACAAGGGGCATTAAAATAATTGTAAACAACAAACATAGCTGTAGAAAAGAAGACAAGACTCAACTCAGTTCCAAATTCACACCTCATCACAGGCAGTTGTACTTTTTTATGGTTTCAATTGGATCTTTTATTTTGAGTTTTTTTGGTTTTGTTTTTTTTATTTTTTGATTGGCTGTACAATTGACAGACAAAAACGGAGGTGCTTAAAACAACAATTTAGCACAATGCTGTATTTCCATAAAGTCCTATTTTGGATCATTCAAGTCCTTAAAAGACCACAACACATTTAAAATAGGTCTAACATATCAAGTTTAACAGAATGTACACTGGCCCAGTCTAAACAACCACTGAATCAGTGAACTGGTAACATACAGAAGGTGGAGTATGGACTCGGAGGCCTTGTTTAAATGGAAGCCACCAGACTTTTGACCAAAGTTAAACGATGCTCACTAAGAACAAGTCACACAACCTTACATCTCAACTTAAACCTTGTAGCTGTAAAACATTCCTCGTGTACTATGCTATAAAAATTAAGGAAAAAATCTGCATTTTATGGTAAAGTACAGACAGAGAAATCTTACTGGATGTTTTAAATAACAAAATAAAACAAATATGACTGTGATTTCTCCTCCTCAACCTCATTCGTCCTATTTACACACAGAGGTCAGCAGGGCGCAATTTATGGTGACTGCACAATATGACAAGGTAAACCTCAATTTCACAAGAAGTGTTTGGAAACATTAAGGATATCACATCTTGCCCTCAGTTGTAGACAGACTGCAATCTTTACATGAAGAAAGACTATTACAATGTAATGTAATATAGTAAGGTTTTGGTGACTGAACTGTTGGTTATATGTTGAAGTGAGCTAAGTGCTTTACACAGAATAGATCATTTTTGTCCAGAGTGTAAGCTATGCACTGGTAAAAAAGGCCCTGCTTCCTCCATTTGTTTTTTCCAGACAGATTTCAGAAAACATTGGAGAATTCACAGATGACAGCAATCTATGAAATGCTAGAAAACAGCTGCAAAGTAGAATATTTGTCTCTTCTCTTTGCTCCAGGCATAAATTGTGTTATATGGAAGGTGTTGGTCGGTCGCTGCTAGTCAGTGATTTACTTATATACATCTGATTTGTAATATATTTGCTACAAACCATTTCGGAATGTTATTCAAATATATTTAGCTTTTAGTGCTAAAGGAGCTGCACGTAAGGTTAAATGAGCAATGCTGTCTTTGCATGAGTACGCTGTTGTGATTCATCATACAAGCTGCACTTCTTGTCAGTTTCCAGTGATACAAGCTAAATGTCCGTCTGGCCTTGTTGGTTTTATTTATCCCCTTTGGCATGAACTGGACATGGTAGTCAAAACCAACTTATGAAGCTCTTACAATAATTTATGTATTTTAAATATAAAACTCGCCCTTATAGCTCCTCTAAATGAAAAGGCTTTTGCAAACACCTCAGCCATTTTCTCAATACGTACTCATGCAAGTTCAAGCAGGAATATGTTACACTCGTGAATTAGGGGGTGATGTGCTTATGTTCAGTCTGGATGATAATCAACACTGCAGTCAGTCGTTTTATTTGTTCAGTAAAAACTTCTATGTTTGAACTGATTTCAAAACAGTACAACTGATTTTGGCCAGACTGTCATAAGCCATTAGTGTCTCTACTAAGATATTAGCTGCACTGCTAATGAAGCTAGAGGTAATTAATGAAGTCATATGTACCACACTCATGTACCATATCACAGTTGGGGCTTGTGTACATTTGAGTTACGTCATTGTCAGCACATGACCACAACGGATACAAGAAGAACATCTTTTAGCTGTTAAAGATGTCTTAAGGTAGTATAGTTAATAACTAGATTAATCTTAGAACATCCCTCTGAGCCCAAAAAACAAGGCATTTGCAGTTGCATCCTACACTGTTAAGCCATATATACTGAAACCAGAGTCTAAAACCTACCAACAGTTTGCTTTGACACAATTTTAGGTAGTCAGTTAAGCATATGCTACCATCATTACCAGCTCAGGAGCATCTAAGCGGAAAGACAAAGATAATTTTAATATTTTTTGGTTCATGGCAACTCATGCCATTATGGCCTAAAAAATCAGTGGATAAAAACCCCAATACATCATTATACCAAAACAATAAATACCTAAAGGGCTTTCAGCTCCATCTACTTGAGTGGAGCTAAACACTATGCGTCCTTAAGTGCAGCATGTAAAGTCGAGAATAATTTGTCTGCACCTATGTAGTGATGCTTCAAATGTACTGGCACATATAGTTTGAAAAATTAATCAAGGAAAACAGGAAAGAATAAAAACATTCTGTAGCAGACAGGCCTGTTATTACAGCAACAGGCCCAATGTTCAGGGTCAGCACTCTTCATCTGTTGTCATAAAATTGGGCTGACTTTCACTGATACTGGCAGTTCTTGATGGATCATGCTTTTGATTTTCCCTGTTCATTTTTTTTTTGAGTGCACAATGTGTAGAAAGTCAGATGCACACATTCTGGAATGACCAAGACGGTGTTAGAAATAGTACCATGTGATCTAGCCTGCTCACAGTATAAAGGATAGGATTTGAAAAAAAATCTGATGTCTATACAGTGCAGGGGTGTCTTGAGGCCCTGTGTTTATGTAACCCTCACAGGAAAGCAGGTAGCAATACTGGTGATGAGAGGAAAGGGGAGGCATTTGCTTGTGGGACAATATGATATGAGTTCAAAAACGAAAAAGCATGACTACTTCAGAACAAGGCACAGAAGTTTCTGCAAATGGTAGGAACTGAACAAAAGAAGTACCAGCAGTTTGGGAGGTGTTGAATGGTGAAGCTTTCTACAGTGATATCTGGCAACATCTGGCAATCAAAGCCCACTCCCACCCTCCCAAAATCACACACCTCTTATCCTCACGGCCTCTACCTAACTCAAACATATGTCATCTCATGTGTCCAGGTAGCATTCTACATCATTCAATCCCTAGGAAGAAAAACAACAAAAGATTCTTTCCCTAGTGTTTTCCCTTCCATGCCCCCTCCCTCCTAACCATAAAAAAAAATAAAATAAAATAAGACAACAAATACCCCCACCCCCCAGCCCAAAAAACAATAATAATAACAACACCAGAGGCTTGCACAATCAGATATAGTATTCCTTCTTCTCGTCCGAGTTGTTGTGTCCGCCCTCAGCATTGATGATGGCCGTGTCCGCATCTGCTGCGTCGTCTGCCCCTTTTGCTTCGTGAGTGAAGTAGGTCCCTGTGGAAAGTTTAAAAGAAAGACTTGCTGATAAAAGTAATATCCCAGGCACACTTTGGGCTTATGATTGATGCAACTGGTGGGTCTTAACAGAGATTATAGACTGGAGTAGCTTCTTTAATTTAGAATGAAGTTTGATCCCACAGATTTTAAAATGCAAGTGATATGTCTGCAAGTAAGGTCTTCATTGCTTTTTAGGTTGTAGTGATATGTTGTTTTTATGTGCAAATTCTAGCAGGGCTTCACAAACCACAAATGATAAAACATGGGAGACAGTTTGATTACAGAATACATTTCTGCAGCTCTCATCTGCAGCAACAAATGAGCACCATTTAAAGCAACAAATCATTGCAAAATGCACAAGATGCATGTTTTGAGGGACAAGCCAGTTGATCATTTTGCTCGAAGTCACTATTAATTCATAAAATTTATTCCACAATTTCCATGAAAACATCTCCAGATCAGAAGTGCTGGAGACTTCTATTTGGTTTGACTAGCATTTCAGGATTAACCTTGAAAGTGTAACAAGGCAGCGAGAATAACAAATCCACTTCAAACTTCAATTCCGAGTGGTATTATTCCTGTCCCCACTGTCTACCACTTGAAAATGAAGGCAATCGCACCAATGAAAAGTGGACCCACTTTATAATACAAAAAGAAAGAAACTGTACTAAACACAGAAGGACAAAAATGTCAGCCATGGGCCAGATATAAAAAGTTACAGCACTTCTACACGGACTGCACCTCCACAGAGTCCTTGCAACTAAAAAAATGTATCTCAAATAATTAGTAGGTCTCTTAACCTCATCTTTGAGAAGTGTGTCCAGTCTGTGTGAGAAATGAGCTGCCTATGTACCTTTGTGTCTGGCGAAGTATCGTCCCAAAATGATAAGCAGACAAAGCATGGCGAAGACCACCACAGCCACCACTCCCCCGATAACGGCATGATCCACTGCTCTTTGAGCTCCTGCTCCTGCTCTGGAGTCTACTGGGACAAGAACAAAGATTTCACATTATACCAGATGGCTTAAAAAGAAAGGAACAAGAAGGTCTTATAATTAAGTCATTCTAATAAAGTCTTTCAAAGATTGTCATATTGCAAGATTTTAAAATTTCTCTGAGGGTTTCATTCCTCAGGGTGTGCTGAAAAGCAATTTACAAGTGTCACAAGCAATTTAAAATCTGTGTAAACAAGGTGAACATGATTTTTTCTTGGACAATATAATTTTAGGAAAGTTAAACCTGCTCAGTGATTACTCTAAGATTATTATAGAGCTCTAACTTTATCTTCCTGACTTCACATCATGCCTTGTTCATTTTGCCTTGTTCATTTTGTACCCTGCACATCTGGCAATAGTGAACTACACAGTGGGAGCTCAATGGAAATTGGTGTGAAAATGAAATAATTGTGATATGAACCCTGATAACAATCTAAACCCAAAGGGAAGTCTAAACCCAGTGCAATCAGAGCAAAGATTTCTCTAAATCAACACAAAATGTGATCTGGAAATGCACGGCTCTATGAGTAACAGCTGAAGCTACAAATGTGGTTTACATTAAAAGAATCTGCTGAAGTCATGTCTGATAAAAGTAGATGATATAATGAGCTTTAATTATCTTACTTAGGATAACTCACCATCTTTTCTTCAAACTGAAGAAATTAGTTGTGCTCTCTTCCATTGTTACACATATTTATATACTGATATATTAACAGCCCATATTGTTTTCTCTTCAGAACATTATTTAATATTAATAGTCAAAATAGTAAATTGTGTATTTCTTATAGAGCAGAATTAGCTTGTACTATTATGATTTACACAGAATTTTCAATTTGGTCCATTTTTCAGTGATTTTACTCAACAAAATGCAATTTGTCTTGTAAATCACTCAGTGATGGTTTATCAGAATCAGAATCAGAAAACTTTACTGATCCCGGAGGAAATTGCGTAGTTGATTCCATTAAAAACAGTATGGAGTTTCATTAATATTTTTGTTGTCACTTCCCATTTCTGTGGAATCATGTAAATAAAAAAAAACAATAAAAAAGCTGCAGTTCAAAGCAGTCAGTTGATACTCTTACTTAGTTTGTCATTAACATGCAATTATAGAGACTTATTACTTGCCTGCTTTTCTGTTCTACCAGCTGTTAAACTTGATTCCATGATATGACTATGTTGTAGAAACATTGTACACTATAGAAAAACAGCTTCTATATTTAGGTCTTATATTTTGTTTCTGGCTCTGGTATAGTCCGTTATTTTGTTCTGCTTTTTGCCACTCAGCTTCTCTAAGAGACTTATGCCAATTCTGTGACACACCGCTGTGCCTAGTTAGTTATAAATTATAAGAAAAGTGACTGGCTGAAAAGAAGCTAATCACCACTCTCTCCTATTTACAGCCTACTCCCAGACTGCTCCCAGCTTTAAGGACAGAGCATGCATCACTGCACCTGCATGCAAACTTCAAGTACCTATCAGACATCTTCTCATTCGTTTGTGACAAAAGCAGCAGATGTGTTGGTCATGGTGTGTGTCTGATAAAGACAGGGCCCTAAGAGGTTATGAACAAACTTTTAAGCTATTGTTCTTCATGGGTGTGCCCTTGTAACCCTTTGCATTTTTAACATTTCACACAACTCAAGATTGCTTAAAGCTACAAACACAATGATTGAACAATAAAAAAAAAAGAATAGTTTCTTGGAATATTGTTCCTTATTGTGTGGTAGCCAGTTAGCTTAGCCATAGCTACACTTATTAGATACACTGAGCTTATTAGCTGATCATGTCACTATATACAGTGTTATGAACTCACTTGGCCAGCATATTGTTACTGCCTCTCTGTGCTATAAAATTAAAAAAAAATGTTTATGGGTGTCATATTTGGTAAATAATTTCGCAGTAAATAATTGCAGAAAAAACATAACATAATTTTTGTTGTACTTGTATCCATCTGGTTTTATGATTATTATCTGTAGCTGTATATATTAGAGAGGTTAGTTATTTGTAGTATTTGTGCTTGTAAAATTATTTGTAATCTACGCCATCCAATCCACTAAAATATTTACTAAAAATATATGTCTGCAATATGTAACATGTACAATTTACAAGCGTCAATTGTCCTTCTTTAAGCAGAACTCTCATAAGTATTAAATCTAGTGTTGAAAATGTTCATCGCCATTAGCTTATGGCTTACATACTGTTGCAATGTGGTAATTAGATAAAGCCTTACAGTAAAATACATTGGGCTGAGGAAAAAGCTGTTACCCTGTGCATAAAAAAGTAAATAGTCAACATTTGTGTCCCTATTAATCTAGCATGATGTACATTGATATACATTATGCACTGAACAAAAGCCTGCCCAAATCATCCCCTTCTAGAGGATTAGTTGTTTGTTTCTTTTGGCTAAAATAAAAAGAAACGGCTTCATTAGTGCATTTAGCATATAACCATAAATGATACACAGAACATACCGACTTTAGCCACTTTCATTCTCAGAATAGAAATCCTGTATCCAATTGGAGCTATTCTTGGAAAGATTCCCATGTATGGTCTGTCCAATATGAACACACCAGCAAAACTGGTGCTTAGAAAAGCAGTGACAAAGGCAAATAATCAGCTAAAAATTAATTTGAAAAAGAAATATAGCCTGGCTTAAAACTTCGATGAAAGCTCAGTATTATGGCTCCAATGAATCTGGAACTGAACTACACTTTGCCCTCAAGACTCAAAATGTGAATCACTGGCAATTTTTAAGAAAGATTTAAATCACTTCTACCTGAGAACAAAACAGGCTTCTGAAGCGGCACACCATAATGATATGTGAAGTTTATTGATCAAGTGTAGGGATCCATGACAACCCCAAGTTAATGCAGGTTTGTGGACTTGATTGGTTCATCATGGTGCAAACAAGAGCTAAATTTTTCATCAATATCTCACACTCTTTTTGGGAAATTAAACAGTTTGGTGAGAGAAAGGCTGTGCAACCTCAGTGTCAGAAAAACTAATCTTGAGATATTTGGAGAGTTCATTTGGAACACTGTATTTACTAGTCTGTCATTCCTAACAAAAAAATCTGTCATGATAAACAAAGTAATGGGAATGTAAGACAACTGAGAGAGGGTCGGTACGGCTGAGCAATCCAGCATTGGTTATCCAGTCACAAGGAGTTGATCACCCCTCCATGTTTACTCACTGCAATCTTCCACACTCATCTCTGGCCTAAATCTGAGAGCTAGAGATTTCCTGAGGGAGCTCAAAACAAAAACGTCAGTACACAACTTATTAGAGGATAACAAAAACCGTGGAAACACACAGTGGTGTGGTTGTACAACATCCTACCCAGTCTCACCACATAAGCTGTGAGCTAGATCTGGAGGCAGGGCGAAGGGTGAAATAATGCTGCCCTGCTAGCTGCCAAAACCAACCAAACATTACTTGATAAACCCAATAGGTTATTTTGACTACAAATTTTCCCTTTTTCCAGGCAGAGGGCAGATTCAATTAAAGTCATTGGGAATCTGCCTGACACCTAATTCACTCTTGTCAAAGAGGAGGTAAAAATGTGGTTTAACACACTATCCTATTAAGATGTTAATGTGGACTGTCCTCCAGCAGCAGACCGGAAGGCGGACAGAGGGATAAACAGACTATGGAAATGTCAGATCTCACCTCTTGAACCACTCCCTTGAATCTCTTCATTCCTCACTGCCCTGTCAGTCTGACCAGGGCCTCTGGTAAACCAGAGATTGGGTGCAGTGCCTGTTCAGGTTGTTCACTCTGACTGAGTGGTCTTAATAATAATTAACGTATCTTAACGAATGGAATGAATGCAGGGGAGAGAACTGTCTGTTCCTATCCAGCAGAGAGCGAATACACCACTATCCCTCTGTCTTGTTTCTCTCTCTTTCTCTCTCTCACTCTCTCTCTCTGCACCCTTCCCCACCCCCTGTCTGCAGATAAATGTGTGAAGTACAGCTGCAACAATAAGGGAGAAGATTGAAGCTCATGATCGTGCCGCATCTGTGCAGAGCCACACTAAACACAATGGTGGAATAGTAATTCAGTAAGGGTCCACCTTGAGCCAACAGTTTGGGTAATGTATCATTTGAGAGCCAGTGTCACAGAGGTCGCTACAGAATCAAGGACTTCCCCCAAGCCACACCTGAGGAGGATTAGGCTAAGGGCTAAGTTACCCTGGAAGGGGGTGTATTTAAGGGGCTTCTTCCTCAGCTGTGGCATGGACGCAGTAATGTCAGATTCTCATGTTGTGTCTCCTCCTCTTCTCCTCATTCACCTCCTCATCCTCTCATCTGACCCCGTGCCTTGTTTTCACTTGTAGTGTGGATTAGTGTGTTGTGTAAAATAAATACACTGGTGATGGAAACCCGCACTTGCGCCTACCTCTCTCTTCCTCGTCCCAGACGGTTTAAAAGTGAGCAATTCTCAAACAACCACGACTATTCTCATCCAGCCAGTTTGCCTCCTGAATATTCAATAATTCCAAGAAACTGGCATCTTTCACCCCTAAAATTTGTTCTCATCTCAATTGACTTGAAAGAGCCATTTAATTACATGTATTGCATGCTGCTTATAGATGAATCATTACCACAAACAGTACTCCTGTTTAACATTTATGACTGTAAGGTAAGAGGCTGGAATACCCAATCACTCATCTTGTTTGGAGCGAGGGGAGGTAAAGCCTGCTTATTAAATGCTACAGCTTTAAAGCCAGATGTACAGTCAGTGACTGGTGAACTGGAATTCCAGAAGTGAAAGCACTGTGTTATCAGGTACACTAAAGCTCCACTTTCAATAAGAGAAGTTTTAGAGTTTGCTCTTAAAAAGAAAGGTTCTTAAACAGCATAAACATGTGACCAAATTAAACAAACTTACATTGGAATAGAACATGTACATTATGTGATGGTTCCTTTAAGGCGCTTTGCTTTCTCTTATATCATTTACAAAAAATGGGACTTTAGAGAACCACACACTGAAGGATGTTTAGAGAATTCTATTGTTTTCTTCTATAGCATGAATCCAAACAACCCACATTGACACCATTATTTTTAAGAGTAACAATTGGGCTGAAAATTTTGGTAAGAAAAGAAAAAATGGACCAAAGTATCCCAGGAGAAGTTTACTCTGTAAGAGATTTGCACTGACCAATACAAAATCATGTCCCAAAAATTTACTACTATATAACCCTTGTGTTAAACCCTTTGCTACAGCCTATTTATCATGCTAACTCACCTTAAATTTGCAGTTTATTTTAGATGTATCTGGTAGCGTAATTGAAAACCTCATATTTGACTGACTGACTTAAAAATACTGTTTCAACTACTCAACATGTAGTTTACTATTACATTAATTCAACAATAATGCAAGCGAACAAATGTTAACATGCAATGTGGACAAATCACCTTGCTCCCTATAGATTTACTCAGCTTCAGGCCAGTGGGTGGTTTCTGAAATATTTCTCTGGTGGTGAGGTAGGATTGCTGTGGACTCCTGGGGTCTACACCCAAGGCTATTGGCTACAGTGTAGAGGAAAATGAAAGACAACCTCAGTACACATCCACATTCTGAGCTCAGCCAGAGGGGGTATCTTCAGCCAAGCCCAGTCCAGGCCCTCACGGGTAAGTGAAGGATCCCTGTGGCTAGATGAAATGGTCTGTGTAAAATCAGTTGGAGTTGTGTACTACTAGACTCATGAACTCCAGCGGACACACAAAAAAACCTGTGTGCACAATCAGTGAACATGGACATAAATCTTAATGCAATTCAACTAAAAGTACAAAGCTGGCACTGCACTGTGTGCTTCTCCTGTGTGTCTTTCTGTGTGTCTGCAGCCATGAATGCAAGTGCCCCTTCACAGAGAGAGAGAGAGAGAGAGAGAGAGAGAGAGCTCCACGGAGCGTGGAGTTTTTGTTCTGGCCCCTGAAAGAAGAGGGCTTGAGTAAAGCTTCGGAAGAGTTGACTCTGCAGCAGAGTCCATGACCAGTGTATTGAGGAGGAGGAAGTGTATTGGAGTGAAGGTCCTCCAGAACTTTGCATTTGAATGATCTGTTTAGTTTGTGCCCTTCGGAGTGAAGGTCCTCTGGTGTAACCTGTGTAACTCTTCAGATCTCAGTTAATCTGTGTGTAAGCCGACACGGCTGTTTGAATATTGAACTTTGTAATTAAAACCCAAAGTTCTAATCACAACTTTGGGTAAAATATAAGCAAAAAAGCAATCTGGCTAACGGCAGAGGAGCACTCTTTTCTCTTTGAGGGTCTTGGAAGGGGACTCTTGGGTTCACTCCAAAGCTGGTTTTTCATGATGGAGTTCGTGTCTGCTGGCTAGGAGACATCATCCAAGACAATGATGTTGAAGAAAGGATGAATTGTGACTGGGGAATTGGCTAGAGAGGCTCATCAAATAAATGTAGTGGTGCCTTTGTTGACTCAACTGCAGACTTGGCAATGAAAGAAAAGGTGTGACACTAAGAATGCGCTGGACCATCATGTATTGATCCATCCATTCTTGTTCTCAATCAGGGCTATGCTGGGCTATTTGGATCATAAGGTGTGCCCCCAGAGTGCAGTGTCTTTATCTTGACTTCTCTTCTGAATATCTTTGGCTTCTCAAAACTACACAAACACATCTTGAGATAAGATACAAAATGATAATTCAGCAAAAGAGCAGACTGCAAGTCTGGACTAAGATCTTGTTGACCATCACCAAAAGTTACAGTGTCACCCACACATTTTCAAAGGAACTTAAGTGATAAAGACTTTGGACTCTTCTGTAACTGCTTCTAGTGTAGAGTGAAAAAAAAGAAAATGTTCTGATATGTACATCTGTCCTCACATGAGCTAAGCCTCTGGTTACACTTGATCCTGTTCTCACAGATAATTACTTCACCTCCTTGGGATAAGATGACTGTTGTTTTATCACCCTGGATTTGGGTGGTCATAGCTCGCTTCTAATAACTTTCTCAATCATAGCTCAATGTGCAACTATTATCCTGAATTGAAAAATTAAGATGGTCTTTGCTCCAGGGATCATGGTATTTTCTTGTTTGTGTCTAACTTTGAAAATTGGCAATTTTTTCTCACTAAAGCAAACATATTAGTGTGATTTGTGTTGTTCTTAGGTTTCATTTCTCATCAAAGCCCATATTGAATTTCAATTGCCAAAATGTTGTGAAGAAAGAGAGGATGGTCAAGTCGCCATTAAAATGTGTGTCAGAGAGAGTCTGTGATGTCACAGTTATGGAGGCTAGAAAGGTGAAAAAAGTGGAGAAACAGTAATACAGAGAAACAATAATGTAGCAAAATACACAGCAACCTGACTTCAAGACACTAACGCCCAGGTTAGTTGTAAAGAAAAAAAGGTGACTCACTGTTTGTTGTGGTTTAACAATGTCAATGCCCCACCGATGATACAGCGGTAGTGCACTGGCCTGAATCCGTGGTGCGAGGAAGTTTTTTAACAAACTTTTTTTTCTTTGGGTGTCTAAACATTTTATAGCAGCCACGCAATCACACTTTCACACGGAAATATGTCTAATTTATGTTAGTTTTTGTTTATCCAACCTAGGAAATTAGAAAGAATCCCACACACTGACCAATTGGCAAGCAATTATTTATTTATAAAAAAATACAACGTTTCGGTCTTAGACCTTCATGAGATTCATCATTTACCTGCTGAACGTCTAAGCCCGAAACATTGTATTTTTATAAATAAATAATTGCTTGCCAATTGGTCAGTTTGTGGGATTCTTTTTAATTTCCTGATTTGTGACATTTGGTTATTTCCAACGCACCTGCCTGCGGGGAAAAAAAAATAAAAAATTTGTAAAAAAATATGTAAACTTTGCGCTCTACATACCAAGATAAATGCATATTTAAAACTAGCTCACAGGGCCAGGTGCAATCTTGTAGCAAAAATGTCTAGTGACTACCATGAGAAATATGATAAATGTGGGTGGTAACTGATTTTAGGTTGGGATTAAACAAAGTGTCTAACTGTCTAAACCATTGCTCTGCCTTGTGAAGGTGAAGCTAAAGGATGTTTGCATGTTCGTCGAATGGATGTGTCCACTGCTATCCCTGAAACATACCCCAACTGGTTGCCGCAGATGATTTGGCCCTAAGTATACAGCTCAATTTCACTTAGGACTGTGAAGCATTGTGAAGTGCTCTCACTCATCCATTATGAATATCACCTCCAATGGGGCTTTGCAGTCGGTGATTTGACAGTGCTATTTCAGTTCAGCTTCAAAATCTAAACTATTTTGTTCAAACGATGATGATAAAATAATATACAATCAGGGATTTAATTTTGTATATCATCAGTTTTACAACGT
The DNA here is from genome assembly GCA_037974365.1 of Hydrocynus forskahlii. Taxonomy (NCBI): domain Eukaryota; kingdom Metazoa; phylum Chordata; class Actinopteri; order Characiformes; family Alestidae; genus Hydrocynus; species Hydrocynus forskahlii. Next base: position 6,447,975 of record JBBPCX010000023.1, on the reverse strand, counting down.
CTAAACCTGTTTGTGATTACTTTGCTGATTTACTGACTCATACAAACATGGTTTTCTTTTATTGAAATGAAGCCCTTTAATCAGATTTCTCATTAAATTTAACACCGTTTAACACAAAATCCCACATCAAAACTCTCCTCCAGTGGATGTACAAAAGCTGTTGCAGCATTTAGAAGCTAGATAAGCTTTCCCTGAAAAGATAAGCGAACAAGGAACACCTAAAAACAGACCACAAGCCAAATGCTAGTACTGTAAAAAGCAGCTTTGCCTCTGCTGTCATGTTTTGACTTTCAAAGACAGCAGAATAGCTGTGACACTTTACTTAATTGTTCTCTACCTGGATGTCATTTCCATGATGGAAGGAAATAGTGATTCCCCATGTGGAGTGAAGTTCCACAGCAGTCCACTGCTTATTACTTACACCTTTACTTAAAGTGTACTGTTATGTTAAGTGATGAGTAATATCAAAAGAGGTTGTGAAAGGAACAGTAGACATCAACTCATGAACAAAAGGGCTAAAAGGCATGTAAGCCGCACTGATACTGTACTTTCTGCTGAACGGCACTAAAGGACTGGTTTTATCAATGTGCGTTCCTTTGCTTCTGAGAAACCTGAATCTCTTCTGAAAGGATGGCCAGGCCAATGTGTGCCCACAGGCTAGCAGAACCTATTGCACTCACTCAGGTGCAATCAAATTGACAAGAAGGAAATGTCGACCCTCAGGGCAACAAAAGTGTCTCATTTCAAAGAACATGTTGATCTCATAGACAGGAGATCTTCTAATTGGATCCTCTAATCTTCTAATTAAGCAATAGTGATTGCCGTTGTGAGAGTGTGAGCAGACTGTAATGAAAGAGCTCTGCTCTTGGGCCTATGGGCAGATGGATGACAGATGTGTTATTACAAAGCCTGTCTGCATTTACCTGTGTCCCTCCAGCCCAGAAGCAGTCCTGTGGCTTTGCGGGAATGTAATTAAAAATCTCATTGACCCAATCTTTAGCTGTCACTTAAATGGAAGGCTTGTGTATAATGTTTTATTACACTGCATCCACTTCAATGTAATTGATATACATTTTTTCAACAGTGTAAATCTGGACTTGAATGCATCTTTACAATGAGAGATTGAACTGGAAGCAGAAGTTGTATGCAACTAAGAGAAAGGAGTTTGAACATAAAGCAGTATGCCAATAACATATGGTAATAAATTTACCTTAACATACGGTAATAAATTGCCACGCATGCAACGTTAAGCCTGGATAATGCTCTAGACAGATTTCAGGTAGCCTTCACTGCACATATCTGTGTTGTCTCCTGAAATGGCACATAATTCTGAAAATTAGGGGTACCTGAACACGACAACAACAAGAGCCACTGTCTCAGTTTTTGTTCAGGCGCATTGTGATAAGAATTAGTGATTAAACTAAAACCCATTGCTGGCCTATTGCTGATGACAAACGCTGGTTAGAATCAATTCCATTTCCACTCAATTCCCTGAACTGAAATCTTAAAGGGGACATATTATGCAAAACTCACTTTTTGCATCCTTTTGTATTTCCATTTGGGTCTCTACTGCTCCTATATACACTCCAAAACATCCATCCGTTTACTGTGAGTCAACTGAAAGACTCTGGTGTCAGGAATCATGCTTCTATGAGACATTTGGACGGCTCCCTTATCCTGATGTCAGAATAAGGAAATTTGCATAGAACCACCCCTCACCTGTCGAGCCCCCGCCCACTAGATTAGTTGAAAATCTGCCATTTTTGTCTGCTGGTTTTTACGAGCCTGTGCATAAGACACCAGACACCGCTTGCTGCATTCGTGAAGGTGTTTGTGCAGGTGGCTCCTCTTTATCTTGCTCTGGGTCCGACATGGGGTGGAAGATATAGGGCTGGACAGTGCCTCTGTTTTCTGCCATTTTCACGTGTGGTAAATGTGCAGCACAAGCATGGGATGGATGAGGCGTGGCCAGCAACAGCTTATTTACATAAAAGTGACAGAACCCTTAAACAGCTCATTTTGAAAGGGACTGAAACTGTCAGGAATAGAGCTGGTGAGATCTCTTTATGTGAGAGTGATTTTGTGCAAAGAACTTCATGAACAGATTTTGTATAGCCCATAGACCTATTGTAATTTGTTTAAAAAGAGGTATATGTCACCTTAAGATTTATTCTGAAAGGTTGCAGTTTAAACAAATTAAAAATGTAACGACCTCAGAAATAATAAAATCTTATGAGGCTTCTTTTAAAAAACAAAACAAAAAAAAAAAAAAAAAAAAAAAAAAAAATCCCTATTTAACCTCCAAAACCACAAATCCTACTTTATCCAACAATTTAGACATGAAACCATGGCAACAACAGGACCAATGTTCAAAGCAGTATTATGGGAAGGAACCCATTACAAATATGTGCTGTATCTCACACTTAAAAAAGGCCAGAACCTATGCTTTATATCTCAGTAACAAAATCCCACTGAGAAGCAGGGGAGAAAAGGTGGAACTGTAACTAACTTAGCTTCCAAGCTGCCCTTTCTTTCCTCAGCATGTTTTTATCATCCCCTTTAGGCTGACCACCCGTCCCCATCAGTTGAGGCCTGGAGATTGTCATTACAGCCAGACATGGCAGCCCCGACAAAGCCATATTTACAGTGCACAGGGCCATGCATAACTGGGCTGTAGAAGTGGCGGGAGGCGGGAGAGTAGAATGAGGACAACCTTTACAAGATACCTGGATTTGTAGCTTGACAGGTAAGTCTTGACAGAGAACTTCTTGAAATGTGCAAGCAAGCTTCACGTTTGCTACCATGCACCCGTGTTTGGAAATCTCAATAAATGGTATGTAAACCTAGTCCAGGTTTTTTTTTATAACCCTGTCTGCCCTTCAGATGACATAAAACCCTTGGATTGCTGGAGTAGCTTTGTAGAGTAACTCATATCCACAAAAATCCAGCATTATGCAAATCTGAGAACAACACATTCAACACTGTAGTTGCACTGCTCTGAAAGAAGCAGGGGAAGTGGGGTTTGTAGGAGCTAATCTAGGATAAGATGTCCCTTCCAGGAAGCTGTACAAATCTAAGCACAGGCAGGGTCTATTCCTCAGACGCATCCTTCATTTCCCTTGAGCCATGGGATCAGTGCTAATTCTCCTGCCCAGTCACTGGGAAACTGTTCGACCTGCTTGAGGCGGCCAACGGCATTGTGCATACAGAATCCATGAACTAGTGCTCGACAGCCTGAGCTGTGAGGCGAAGCAGTGAGATGCCCTCGAAATCTTCCTGCCTTTATCAGCATGGCAGAGTAAATTGCTCCAAATTCCACAATGAGCTTTATGACAGCAGGCAGAAAGGAATGAATAAAGTGACACTAGCTGCCTGGTAAGAGAAAATTGCTAGAACAATGACTGGAAACTCAATTTTGTGGATTTTGCTGAAATTAGTGCTGCTTTTAGGGGAGGTGGTGGGTGGTGATGGGGGGATTGCTGGTATAGTCCGGCCACAGTGGGCATGCCACTTTCTGGTAGAGCAAATGAAAACCATTGGCTGGCTGAGCAGGAAGCCTGAGCAGTTGCGTCTTTAATACAGTCCTCACATCAAAGGCATGTCCATGATAGAGCCCCGACTATAGAGAAAAAAAATTCCCCCATCCTCAGCATGGGCTTTTTTGGACACTTAAGGTCGCTGTGACATCAAAGCAGAAACTTTCATTCATTCAACATTTTCAGCTTCTGAACACACTAACTTTTTGAACTGTTATGAGACCTTTACATGCTCCCCCCGATAGCATTACCATAAGGGACTGATACAGGGCCTCATATCATATTCCTTATAATATTTCACATCTGTCATATATTACTACACCACATGCTGCTACACTGTACATGCTACTACACTACTCTGTTTACATTATTCTGGACACTCTGTCTATATTACTCTGTTTATATTACTCTGGTTACTCTGGTCACTCTGTTACATTACTCTGTTTACATGACTCTGATCACTCTGCGCACATTATTATGTTTACTCTGTTTCCATTACTTTGTTTACATTACTCTGGTCACTCTGTCTACATTACTCTTTTTACATTACTCTGGTCACTCTGCTCACATTACTGTGGTCACAGTTTACATTACTCTTGTTTACATTACTCTGGTCACTCTGTCTACATTACTCTTTTTACATTACTCTGGTCACTCTGCTCACATTACTGTG
>JBBPCX010000023.1:6428729-6443666 GCA_037974365.1 Hydrocynus forskahlii | reverse complement strand
GTCACAGTTTACATTACTCTTGTTTACATTACTCTGGTCACTCTGTTTACATTACTCTGGTTATTCTGTATACATTACTCTGTTTACATTACTCTGGTTATTCTGTATACATTACTCTGTTTACATTACTCTGGTCACACTCTTTACATTACTCTGGTTACTCTCATCACTCTGTTACATTACTCTGGTTTCTCTATTTACATTACTCTGTTTACACTGCTCTGGTCACTCTGTTTACATTATTCTGTTTACTATGGTCACTCTGTTACATTATTCTGGTCACTCTGTTACATTGCTCTGTTTACATTACTCTTTTTACATTACGCTGATCACTCTGTCTACATCACCCTTTCTACATTACTCTGGTCACTCTTTTTACATTTCTCTGGCATGATGTACTTGTATAACTAAACAATGACAATCCTGAATCTTGAATGCTGAATCTTAAAATGACAGTGTGGAACATTAAGTAACTGACAGAGAAAGCAATGACAATCTATCTGGCAACTGTACATAGCATTGGCTCGAATGTCAAAGCCAGGGTATCCCTGATGGCCCCCTGCTCTATCCCAGGTACCTCCCTACGAATTACGTTTACCTCTATGTAGTTTGGACTATTTTAGAACCTTTGTAGTCATGTTTGTGTTTAGGAATCTTTAGCCTTTTACATGTGGTCTTTTACAATGTCACTATGTGGATATGCCTGTTGCGTAGCCTTACAAGGACTGATCGAGTCCTGAGGAAGACATTCCCATATTGAATATTATTGGCTGCTGCTAATAATAATCTAATCACATCTTTACAGTAATTAGTGCGGCAATAAAGTGTGATTGTGTGTGCATGGCTAAGTGTTAGCTGATCCTGTAATTGGGAGGCTGCTGCTGAAGTGTACACATTGCTGGTGAGGAGACTGAAATACTGCATTAGATTAGATTCCTGATTACAGTGGTTATTTGAAAGTGAAAAATGTGTAAGTGACCATTCTGTCATATGTGAACACACCACAGCACACAGTGTGAACAGCACAAAATTCTTCCTCTGTTTTTAACCCATTCACCAAGTGAAGCAGCGGGCACAGCATCCGGTAAGCAGTGTGTGGGGATGGTACTTTGGTCATGGGTACCTCAGAGGGGCTTAGCAGTCTTGGGAATCAAACCCACGACTTCCTGGTTGCAGGGCAAACACCCTAACCACTAGGCAACCTAGTGGTGTCCGCTGGGGAATCAGCTTAGTCATAGGCCCAAGCTTGTTCTCTTTATTTTCAGGTTGAACACACCACAGTGGCCCTCTATGTTCTGTTCACCATTCATTTGTGAGGAATGAAGAGCAGCGAGGAAGGTGTGTGTATTTGTGCACAGAAATCTTCCCAATTCACAGCCTTCCCAGTTCACAGACTAATTACTGCAGCATATGGGCATCACTTGCAAGGGGCCTGCAGGCGGTCCTGAAGTCTTCCTCCCAGCACTGTGTCAACCGATCTTGCTCCATTCTTACTATTGGGCACAACACACAGCAGTGCACAGCACTCCTGACAGCAACACATAAGCCTATGAAACCATGAAGCTATGCTCATGAAAGGGAAGAAATAAGGAGAAAACATGGAGCACGGAATAAGTCTGTGAGCAATCTATCCTTGAAGATATGGCAGAACTTGTTCCATTGATTGATGAAAGCTCTGGCTGTAATGGTGTCCACATGTGACAATTTGAGGATATTAAAGGCGAAAACTCTTCTGCTTCACCTGCTGCTGTCTAGCTGAGAGCAAAGTGGTCATTATCCCGCTGCATTCTGCTATGGTGCTCCCTGCGGTTCAGAGTCTGCTCAATTATCTCCTCCATGTGTGCCCAGCTTGACAGGCATGTTGGCAGGTGTGTCCTTTCCTTCGTGTTCACCTCTCTTGATACAGGATTAGAGTGCAGACCCCACCGCTGCTTCAGAGCTGTTACTCACCTGCCCTTTTTCAGCCAGTGGACGGCAGGGAATGCAGGCGCAAAAACAGACCATGGCCTATGCAGCATGTTCTTGGTCTTGGATAACCCAGACATAACCCTGGCGAATAAGAGAGACTAACCAACCGCCGGCATAAATTTGGTATAGTGCAGGAGCAAAGCAACTAGAATGTAATCTTTAGTAATCTCAGCCCTGCTGAGATTACTAAAGATTAGGCAGTCTTTTTCCTTATTTCCATAACTGCTATTTGTAAGGAACAAGCAATTGTACACAATGGCACGGTGTCCTTAGCATTCTGCTACCACAAATATACAGCCTTGGTGCATCAAAAAACACATTTAATTTTTGCTGTCTCTGAAAGGAATTTAAACTTGAGCCTCTGAGCCATTCAATAACACAGACGTTATTCTTCCACAAGGGCAAGGCGGGGGCATTGTCATGGTGACAGTTATAACAGGATGAGGGAGAGACGGTTAACATTCTCACTTTCAGCAAGTAAAACAGCCCTGCATCAGTGGCAGCTAAGTTCATGTCAAACAGGGGCTTAGATTTATGGGTGAGGGGAGAGAGAGAAAGAGGGAGAGAAAGTGAGAGTGTATGTGTGTGTCTGTTTGTATATATATATGTGTGGCTGGGGTGGGGGAGTTGTGGCAGTAAGCCATAGCTTAATTTTAGCTTTGCACACTGCTTGCAGCTTTCCATTCATAGCAGAAGACAACATTTTAGACATAGTTCATAAATTGGTATTATCAAAATTTAAACAGATATTTGGTTAAAGTACATGGAAAATACGAATCACTGTTTTTCATCCCTTCAAAGGGAAAAAATAAACACAACTGAAGCTAAGTGAGAAATAGGAAGAGAACTTTACTTGAATAACCTTGCTTCTCAGTTGGCTAGCACATAGTAATTTCTTATCTGATGGGATCTGACACACCACAAAGAGCAGTTCCTCGACACCTGGCTTAATACTGATGTGCTTGCAAATAACAGTGTGGCTAGTGGAATTACACAGGCACTATGTTTATTGAGACACAGCTTACCATGCTGTGGGGAACAAATGAGGATGAAAAATAAAATAAGATGCGAAGTGCATTCAATTTTTCTGTTTGGAAATTAGGAGGAGAGTGAAGAGTATGATTGGACGGAATGATACAAGAAAGACAGAGAGAGCTTTTTTGGAGAAAACAGAGGGTAGCACACAAAAAACATAGTTTTAATAGGAAGTATTTTTTAAACAAGTGAGTTTTGTTTTTTTGTTTTTTTTCTGACCTGCTCGTAACCACAACAGAACACTTAAAGACATTCAAGGCACCTTATGTGTTCCATGGTATATTCAGCATTAGTCACATAAAACCTCAGCTTATTGTGATTGCTCAAGATATTCTTTCATTTTTTCCTTTCTCCTCTTTTTAGTCTTCTAAGGGTGAGTGTAATTGAATGCAAAAACCTAGAATGAAAAAAAAATCTCTGCAAATGAAGAGCAGGGTGTGTATTTTAAATTGATAAATAATCAGACTTATCTTTGTGTATGCTTATTCAATCAAGTAGTTAAATAAGGCACATGTATTTTAGAATAAAAACAAATAGACTGTCAAGTAGTCCTTTTTGTCATCCTTTGCAATACTCCATTCTGTAAAGTGCAGTTACATGACAGGGTGACATGAGTACAGAATATAAAATGAGATAAATATGCCAAACACTGACTAGACAGGACAATGAAAACAGTTTACAGGTAAGCAGTAAATCCATGCTGTCACCTTCAAGGTCCCTCTGACTGTCAGTGGGGTCACAGAAGTATTTCTCTAAATCTATTTGCCTTGACCGAAGGAATTGGAGTCTGGAACCTGTGGACTTCAGGAAGGACCAATCCCAGGACGGTTTCTGAGTTTTCAGTACAACTGCACTGCTGCCTCCAATACCTTCATATTATTAGATATTTGCTTCCATTTAATCTGAGCTAGCCGTGTATTATTTGTGTAGACTGATTGCAACTTTAGGCACTTGAAGTTAAACACTAACATTAATGTCAACTTATATTACAATTATATCAGAATAGTTTGCAAGTTAGCTTAGTGTAGCCTGGCTGTCAGGCTGTTTTCTCCATCTCTTATGTTTGAGGGTGTTCCATTTTTAAATTTGCCACACCCAACTCTTCCTTCAGCAGATTCCTATATATATTATGAAGTTTGAGATGGTGTAGAGGAAGGCAGTGAGAAATATAAATGCAATTGAGAGTGGGTGGAGGCTGCCAGACCTTTCGTCTTGTTGTCAGCAGGAGATAGGAGTCATGCTGGACTATATTCTTCTGAACTCCTGTGGCGAGCTTGAGGCACTGGCTGACAATGCCATCTCACTGTCACGCCAGGGGATAACCACCCGCCGCATCTTAGGATGCTACGGCCCATGTTTTTGTCCAGAATTGCCCTGGCAAGCAGCAAAGGGCATGTTCTCATTCATAGGCATTGCAGTTTAGGCCAAAGAACTTGTGTTGTTTTTTCCCTTATTACTGCTGCAGACTCATCACTGCAAGCGAGTGGAAAAGATACCCCGTGTTATCCAACAAGATGCCTTTATGTCTATTATTGGTCTTTACATCTGTGAATACAATTAAAACTTTAAAAAATGACTTTGACAGTGAAATGTCCGCCCTTTCCCCTCTATTCCCTTTGAATATTTCATTATTTTATGCCTCACTTTTGCTTTGTTTCTGTTTTCCTTAACACATAGTGCCTGTGCTGGACTCTTTACGTCCTGAATATCCTTCCCATTAGGGCTCACACTGCAGTTATTCATGTTTTCATAATGCTACAATTATTGCTGTCTCTCCACCTGATGCCTAGTCAAAATAGATAACGTCAGTATTTTGTGGAACTACTTTGCTTTAATTTCTGCCTTGAGTCTGTTGTGATACTGAGTAACATTCACCCACTCTACTATAAAGAACTGTTCAAGCTCAGTTAAGTTGGATGGTGACCAGTGATGGCTGATTATATTCTTGAAGTCATTCCACAGATTTTTTTTTCCTGCAAACCATGACACTGATGACTTATGACACTGATTTGGCATCCATAGTTGATTGTTTGCCTTCAGTTGCTCTGGAATGCTCCATGAATAGCTGTTTTTTATGCTAAAATAAGGAAAATGATTACAGTTTGAAGTATTTTTAGTTTGGGGTGATCCTGTAACCAGCTCTTTTTTATTTTTACTTATTTTATTTTTCTAAACTTTTGCTATCATATATTTCACTTGGATGTTATAAGATGTATTAAGTAAATTCAGCTGGAAAACGTATTTTTTGTGTTTCTCTTCATTCAGGCTGCAAAGCAAAACTGAGTATTTTTAAAGGGGGTGATTCTTTTCAGTTCTTTTCTGTGTGTGTGTGTGAGTGCACGCGCGCGCGTGTCAATGTGAGTGTGAGTGAAACATGAAGGGAAACATTTCACACATTACTCTAAAGAGAAGCAGAAAAATCTGAAACCATCAGTAAAAGTATCCTGCTAATGCCCTGGGTTTCAAGTGTGAAAGAAGCTTAACCCTAATTTATAGGGATGTCCCGATCTAATCCGGAGACAATGTATTATTTACCGTTATTATCATTGACCCAGAAATTCCATATCAGTCTATCTCTAAGTCTAATTGCTATCAGCAACCTATTACATTCTCATACGTTGTTGTTCACCTGAGAGTGCGCACACACAAACATACAAACAAATGCGCTCTCTCATTGATACACCACTCACACATATACGCTGTCTCTCACACTCACACATACTGTACACTTTCTTAGAATATAGATGTATTGGGTACACGCTCATAATGTTTTATTTATTTGGTTTACTTGAAGAGTACATCGCCCTGACAACATGTTCAAATGTGAGAAATGTGTTGCCTTGGCAGCAGGGTCCACTCGCCCAGCTTCTGTGTGTGGAGGGCCTGTGGACTTTTTATGGAACATGGGAGAAGAGGAGGATTGACAACTGCAGAGATAGAAAAGGAAGTAGATGGAGAAAGAGAGTAAAAAAAGGTGAAAAGGGAGACAGAGAAAGAGAGAGAGGGCAAAAGAGAGGGGAAAAGCAGTGAGAAGAGGAAATAGTCAAGGGAGAGAGAAAGACTGGATTTATGCACAAAAGGAGAAGAGAAATGACAACAGCTGAGAGTGAAAGAAAGAAAAGGAGAGCATAGAGAAAAGTAGATTTGGAGAGTGTCAAAGAGACAGGGATGATGAGAGAAAGAAAGAGAGAAGAGAAAAGACAAAGAGAAAAATAAGGTGGTGAGTTCAGGAGAGAGAAAAGAGAGTGAGAAAGAGAAATGGAGAGAGTCGGAGGTTCAGGTAAGCAAGCGAAAGTAAGGAGGAGAGAGAGAGACAAGTTGGTTCAATTTCACATGCTCTGAATGACTGGCATGTAGGGGAGTGTGAGTGTGTCTCTGTGTGTGGAAGAGAGGAAGGAAATAAAGCAGTAATAGAGACCTAGAGAAATGATAAAGACCTCTTTCCCCATCCAGCAGCTGCACACTCATCTCCCACCCCTTGTAACACTTTTATGCCACTTTTCTTTCTGTGTGAGTGACACCTTCTTCCCCCACTGCTTCCTCTCTTTTGGCATAAGCGTTAAAGAGCATGGCTAACCAGCTAGAGCCCAGAACACTCAAACCAGTACTACAGCATTGGGTCCCACTTTTAGGGGCCTAGTACCTCCAAACAGCACTAATGGTAACTGATTGTTTCTTTATTTATTTCCTCTCTTATTTATTTATTCATGCGCCTCTCTTTCCCTTTTTTCTGTTACGTTCTTTTGAACGTGTGTGAGAGCTCTCAGCGTCATAAATGGTCTGTGTCAATCATCCTGGAATTTATCCAGTAGTGGGATGTGTAGGCTTTCATCTCTCTGTCTCTCTATTTCTCTATCTCTTTCTCTCACTCTCTCCCTTGGCCTCCCTTCAGCGTGCACTCTTGTTCAGTAACAAAGCCAGCCTAATGGACTCCTCATTATTCTTGGGGGAGAGGAGTGTGTGAAAGTGTGTGTTTTTGATTCATTTCCTGAACCTAATTAGGAGAGAGACCCTGAACTTGATTTAAAGACCACAAAGTTGGGAACAGCATGTGTGCTGTTCCCAACTTTCACTACCACTTCCTCCATCAGCGAGAGGCAAAATTGCTCAGGCCAAATAGGCTGAGCACGGAAGTGTCGAGTGTATTTGATATTCAGGGTAACATACACGTAAGCTCACATAAAAATAACCACACCGCACTTTTCTTTAGGTGTTAAGTGGATGTGGAGTTTCTTTCTGACCTGTAATCTTTCTCTCTCAGCCCTGAAGGATGCCCGCTTTCAGCTGGTCAACTTCTCAGACAATGAGCTCCGTGTGGCCCTGTCCAATGTGTCTCTCTCAGACGAGGGCCGATATGTCTGCCAGCTCTACACAGATCCTCCACAGGAGGCCTATGCCGACATCACTGTGCTAAGTAAGAACTGAACACACATACACAAGGTTATAGCTGAGCAATATATTCACACAATATTCTTACCACATTTTTGGAAATAACAATATCGTTATGGTATTTGAAAGTTAATTTAAATTTGTTTGAGGCAGGCATGTATGCATACACTTCACGTGCTACTTATTGGTAGGCTGCAAACTTTCAATACTTGTTAGATACATTGGCCTTATGTTAGATACATAATTTCCTTTAGAAGAGTACAAAGCTACAAGAGGGCCCTACAAGCATGTCTGCAAAGGGACTAATTGGAAAAGCAACAGAAATATTATGAATTACATTCTATCTCTATCTAAACTTTAGGATTGCTAACCCTTTAGGATAGCTAAAGAAAAAAGTATTGTATACTTTTATTAAAATGATGGTTCAGATTATAATACAGAAAATTCAAAAATGTTTGCAAATTTTCAAGCCCCACTGTATACTGTCAGACAAATTAAGCCTGTATTTTAACTAGAGATTAACCTTACGTTAGGTCAGTGCCAAACAGAACATAACAAAGCAGTTTACAACTTTAGTATGATCTATACAATATATTGTAGTAATTGGCTGTAAAGTGTTTTTCCTGTGTTTATTTTCCATAACATCAGTTTATGATACAAAGGTCCATATTATGCTGCTGACAATTACAACACACACACACACACACACACACAGTTCTTTGCAATGCACCAAGGCTCAGGATCGTCAATAATGCAGTGGCTCTAAAGACCATAGTTTTATTCAGAGATGCTTTTATTCTGTGGTGCTTTAAAAGACCCACTTCTAAAAGAATTCACTGTTGTTATGATGTCAGTAGCTCGATTTAGCTCAATCCACTAATGGAACAGCCATCAATACAGAGCTAATTTACATGCATCTGTCTTAAAGCCACAGCAGATCTAAGTTTAACAACAGATCTAGTTTAACAACATGGTCTTAAGCATAAAGCGTATGGATGATTTTGGGCTTGACCAAAACTATTTTGTTATTTTGACTGTGTGACCTTCTGCCCGTGCATCGTGCTTAAATACCTAGATAACAACCTATTATGACAGCAAGTCTGCCAGGTAAATCCAATCCATTTCAGCCAAGGAAATGGATGCGCTCATGTGCAAGGTAAAATAGCTTTTTATCCAGTCTTCCACTTTTCTCAAATTGTCTCATGATGTGTGTTTAAATAAGTGTTTAAGCGATTGGCAAAACATCCTTTCAGGTGTACATGTTGATTTATTAAATGGTTATATTAATTCAGTCATTCATTTATTCAGTTGTATTCGTTTGTTTATTTATTTTTACCTGTGTCTGTAACAAACTAGACATGCATTTCATCAGTTGCAATTTCATTTCACTGTGTAAAATAGCAACACACCCGACAACGCGCTTAAAAACACTGCTCCTACTAACCAAAGATCAGTTATTTGTTTAACAGTCTGGGTGAAAAAATGAGCATTGCATCTGCAAATTACAGCAGAGAGCACACAACCAGGAACAAAATTCACATTTTTAATGGTCAAACTAGGGCCCTTAGACTTAGAAACAGCCTGTTTAACCCTTGCACATATTTTGACATGCCACACCACTTACCTGTAGCCAGGAAGAAAAGGTGTGTCTTTTTCTCTCAGTGGCCCCTTCTTCCCTGCTGTGCACCTCAGTGGGCCTGGCTGCTCAGCCCTGTGTTCCTACAAAATGTAAAGATTTCTGCATTAGCAATAAATATTTTAGGCAAGTAATAATAACAACACCACTATAGGTTGGAAAGGTGAGATTTAAACATTATTTATGACATGTGTTTTGTGAAATAAACCCAACAGAATTTTTACATTTTGCAAAGGGAAAAAGGCAAGATGTAGGTTGTTTAATTGTCCATTTCTTTTAAGAGCTGATGTAGCTGAGAAAAAGCAACACATTCATCCTTACAGGAGGCTTCTGATGACGCTAAGCCTGAGCCAGTTTGCTGTGTCATTAACACAGCTCACTAAACCAACACACAAATACACGCAGTGTTTGGAGGGGCTGCTGAAAGCCCTCTAAAATTTCCACAAACACTTCACCTGCCCCATCCTATGTAGACACAGCTCATAGGAGGCCTGGTGGAGCTCTTCAGAGTGATTACAGTCTGTGTGTGGGTGTGTGTGTGTGCGCATGTGGGTGTGCACGTGTGTGTGCGTGTAAATACAAGTTTTGGTATTTTGGGTTTTTTAAACAGTTTGTAGAAACACCCTGGTACTTAAAGGTAATTATTGCAAAGTGATTGTGGGGTTTAAACAACAGAATGTGTGGTTGTATACTGGTCATTAGCTGGTTTGACTCCAGAGTAGGGGTAGGCATGTCTTTAAGACTTGGATGGATTGAATAAAATATTCCAATAATTATGACCATCCTATAAAAAGACACTTAACTATATTTAACCATCAGATGTACCCAGGGGCTATCTATGTTATAATGCACTTCATGCCTATGTTTTACTTTGTGAGTATATTTCATGTCAAAACTCAATTTTTATTAGTTTTTTTAATTTTATTTACATCATATGAAAATGTCAGCTGGTCTTACAATTGTCTAAATATGTCACTCATGATTGGACCTACAGACAGACAAACTTTATGGCTGTGCAGAAAACGTTCAAGTTTTAGCTGTCTAATCCTCAATATCATATTTGTAATTGAATAGACATTTTGCCCTGCACTTTTTACTGTAATTATGAATTGAATAAGTTATTATATAAGGTTGCTAGGTTACGGGAACGCTGGCGAGACTGACCGCTCCTTCTGGCATGTTTTTATTTGGCTTTTTTTTTATTTATTATGATTTATTGTAAAAATTCATCCTTTTAATACATAGTACTGTATTGTCTATATATATTTACTATTATTTGCACTATTTTAACTATTTTATACTATGGCAAGAACAAAGCAGACCGCCCGCAAATCCACCCGTGGGAAGGCACCTTGGAAGCAGCTGGCCACAATGGCGGCTCGTGAGAGCGCTCCGGCCAACGGCGACGTGAAGAAACCTCACGTTACAGGCCTGGCACCGTGCCATTACAGGCCCAGCACTGTGGCTCTGAGAGAGATCTGCTGTTACCAAAAATCCACGGAGTTGCTGATCCGCAAGCTGCCCTTCCAGAGCCTGGTACGTGAGATCGCTACGGACTTCAAGACCGACCTCCGCTTCCAGAGCTCCACTGTTGTGGCCCTGCAGGAAGCCAGCGAGGCTTACTTGGTGGGTCTGTTTAGCCAGGCTTACTTTGATGGATCTGTTCGAGGACACGAACCTGTGCGCCATCCACACCAAGAGAGTCACCATCATGCCTAAAGATATTCAGCTGGCCCGCCGTATCCGTGGAGAGTGGCTTAAACTAACTGTGCTTAAGGTCCCCAGTGTGGAACGCCCTCCCTGAACATCTGAGGAGAACACAATCCACAGTCTGCTTAAAAAGGACTTTAAACATTTATTTGTAATATAATTTACTCTTAAAAATGATTATAATCTCTTCTTAATTTAATATATATATTTTTTTGCTTTTATAACTTCTGTAAAATGACCTTGAGAGTCGTGAAAGGCGCTTATAAGTAAAATGTATTATTATTATTATTATTATTTATATATTCACATTTAAATAAGTATGCAGGGTCAGTGTAGAGCAAAACAAAAGCAAGTCTACACATTCATACCATTATGAGCAGTTATCTATAGCTAGTTAACTATAATTGGTATCCAGATGAAATTTCATAACTATTACATAACATACTTCATACATTGCAAGTTGTGTTTAAAACTTACTAATTTAAGCCTGTGCTCCACTGGAAAGTTTTTTTTTTTTATTGTTCTTTTTATTTTGTGATCATGTGTTTGGTTTAAAGCAGAGCAGTGAACCACACAATATTATTTGCAACTTCAACTTCACCCTCAGGGCTTTTTATCATAAATTATTATTGTATTTAATTGCTTAGCATCATTTTATTTTATCCTAAGTGACATTTTAAGTGTTTCTAGAGGTCTGCTACATGCTTGTTTCACATAGCATTTATGTGAAGCAAGCATGTAGCAGAGTCTAGATTTCTAAAGTTGGCACTTTGCTCTAAACTATTCAGAATCAAGGGTCTCAATGAAACTGAACATGAAGGGGTGTAAGTTACATAATTTGTTTTTATTAACCCAAGCAAGACACAAGTCCATGTTTGGGACTGTAAAATGTATCATCTTTTAGAACTGAGGCTTTCTGTGTAATTGTAAGCTTTCAGTCATAATATAAAAGAAAGCATAGTGCCTTTTGTTAGATGGCCTGTTACATCCGATTAAATGATTAAATATAATTAAATGAAAGCCATTTTTAACCACATCCTACAGGCATATCGAGTACATGTCAAAGCCATCAAATTACCCACATGAGCAAACTCCCTGACCTGTAACATTTACACTGTATTGGCAGTATTTTATGTAGATCCCCCTGTTCCTGGTCATAAGGTACCCATATCATGTATAGTGCTTTGCAAAAGTAAATAAAATTACACCCTTTCCAGGACAGTTAATCTCCAGGCCATTAAGTAAGTATTTTTAGTGTGAGAAAAAAATCAGGAAACACACAAAAGCTTCCAACACTGAAATGTACAGAGAGGTTTTATGGACAGATGAGTATGAATTATTTGGGATTAAGTGTCATTGGGACTGGATTGTAAGAAGCAGAAAATGCTAAAAATATATCTCTGCAGATTTCTTTTGCTGTAATATAAGTAAAGAACAGGCACACTAAATACTGAAAAATGAATAACTTGTACTTAATGGCCGTTTTGACTGGAAATTAAATCACTGAAAGAGTGGTCTCTGTGTATTTGTAGGGTATTTTCACTTTGTAGCTTACTGACTGTGACTGATATACTCGTATCATTGCCAGCGTTAACAAGTAGATGTAGGTGGTTGTTAAGATGATAAGTTGGTTGAGTCATACAATCATGCAACACAGCCATGATTACTGTTTAAGAGTCCTCTCTGTAAAATTCTTTTGTCTCTATGTGCTTCTTTCAGTCCCACCAGGCAACCCCATCATTGAGTCCCGTGAGGATATTGTGAGTGAGGGCAATGAGACAGAGATAACCTGCACAGCCATGGGCAGCAAGCCTGCCGCCACCATCAGATGGATGAAAGGAGACAAAGAGCTACAAGGTGGGTTATGACACTCGCATCATGAACATGTTCCCTGAATGTTTCCCTCTGCTCTCAAGCCCTAGCTCCTCTGCAGGTCTTTGTTTTTTTAGTTTTATTAGCTCTTTTTTCTCATGTTATCAGAAAGATTTGTTTAACTCAGTAAATAAAAAATAAATGAAACTCTGAGCTGAATCCACAGTTCCACAGAAGCACACAGAATTATCACTACATCTTCTGTCATGTTTAGAAGGAATTCCATTGCTATCACAATAAAGGTCTCCTGTTAAATGTAATTTTACTCAATTTATTTGAAGAATACTACTATACTACTACTATTCTACTTCTGCTTGCAGTACTACTACTTCTACTACTAATAACAATAATAACAATAACTAGATTGCATTTTCACGAGAAAATGCAAAGTTAAAAAATATTTTTACAGTAGGATATTCAACTGTTGCCTCTTTTTACTCTCTTCATACAGTGTGCTTTGTTACTGCTCAACCACAGAGAGGGGTATTCATTTATTGTCAAGCTATTTAAGAATAAGGATGGCTGAAAATGGGTGGTCGAAAATGGGTGGGAAAATTATGCACAGCCTTGTTCACAGGCTAATTATTTTTAAATTAAACCGCAGCAAACAATGACACACATCTTTTTTAGTGTCTGAGCTCTAGTGTCTTGAAGTACTTATAAAGGTTCTGCTGTGTGTTAAGCTCTGCAAGGCTGATGTGTTGCTCCAGGTTTTGTCACTGTCTGTCTGCCATAGCTGTGACATCACAATACTTGCTCCAAGACTCTCTCTCTGCTATGCATTTGTAGCATGACTTGCCCCAGTGCTGTCTCTGTCCATGCATTAAGGAGAAATAATTTAAATAATTTAAAAGAAATATAATATAGTATAATATAATATAATATAATATAATATAATATAATATAAAGTAAAATAATAATGCCCACCCAGGGTGAGTCCCTTAGTCCAGATATCAAGTTTGGTTGTGATACATGACTTCTTCTTTCAACTGACTGTAAATGATAAATGCTTTTGTATCTGTTTCAACATACGTGAAACATCTTCAAGCAAACTTGATGAAAAGCAAACTAGGTAGCTCGGCCTGAGGGTGCTAGAGATAATTCCAAAAATATGTGAAGCTGTTTCAAGGCAAGTCCAAAAATAAGCTTTGAATTGATTCATCAATTTATTCACTATATAATTCTGTTTGTTTTATTTCATCGTTCTGATGATCTCACCATTATTGTAAAATATGCAAAATTGAAAAAAGGTAAACTTTCTTGAGTAGGTCTGTCTTATTTTGACAAGCACCCTAGGCTCAACCTGTTCAACAACTCATTTGAAAGCTTTTTGCAGTACTGTGTAGGAGAGCCATTGAGAATGAATGAAAGACAGCACTGAGACATATGGCTGTCTAGACAAGAAGCTACTGAACAGCACAAAACAGTCAGTGAGTGATTGGACTCACTTATGGATTTACACTAATCTACATTTTTCTAATGTCTGTTAGTAACCATGTAACAAGTTTTTTTAACTCATATCCTGATATCAGCATTTGAGTTATTTTGTAGATAATACAAACATACAGCGCATACTTCAACAGCAAAGTGCACTAGTAAAATGTTAGTAAAATGTAGGGGACTTCTATGTCTCAACTTTAAATGCACTGTTTACTATTGCTACAAAAGCCCAATTTAGATAGGGTTCATTTATAAGGCAGACATGTTTAATAATTTTACACATACTGCCTGGATGTTAGAATCCTAAAATTGCAGTAAAATTAAGACAAGCAAACTTCTAGTGGGCTGTATTTCAAGTCAAGTCAAGTAGGTTTGTATTGTCATTTCAACCATATCATTCTACCATTCACACAGTACACAGAGCAGTGAAACAACATGCCTCCAGGACTGTGATGCAACTCAAAGAACAAAAACAGAACACCACAAGACTACACAAGTCTGGACAGGACAACCATTTACTGGACAGGACAACAAATAGTGCTGCCCACAGGAGCAGTTACAGTACTAGTTTGAATGAATGCATAATTATGACAAATATTATATTCTAGGAGCAAAGTAGTTAAGCGTGCAAAATATGCAAAGATTGAGGTGGACAGTAATACATAAAAATAGCATCAATAGCCGAAACATACCAGAGAATGTGCAATATATAACAAATACAGGGTATTTACAGTGGCAATTGGGGAGTATGTTTTTTTTTGTGGTGGAACAGTTTTGTCTGTTTGTGCAGTATGGGAGGAAGATATGCAGCATGTGTGTGTGTTTGTGTGTGTGTGTGTGTGTGTGTGTGTGTGTGTGTGTGTGTGTGTGTGTGTGTGTGTGTGTGT
>JBBPCX010000023.1:6410243-6428629 GCA_037974365.1 Hydrocynus forskahlii | reverse complement strand
GGATGGAATGATACAAGAAAGACAGAGAGAGAGAGAGAGAGAGAGAGGGAGAGAGAGAGAGAGAGAGAGAGAGAGAGAGAGAGAGATGGAAAGAGAGAGGCATGAGACCATGTGAACTGGCTCTCTCCATCAGCATTCACCTGGGACCTCTCTGGTTTAATGGAAAGGAGGGGTACTACATGAAAGCTCCTCTCCATTTACTGTTATGAAAACAGTGACAAGGTATTGATAAATTAGGCAGGGGGTTACAGAGCCGGGTAGGGACAGCAGTAAATACTGTACATCAGTTCAGATGAGAGAGGAGCGATTAATAGCAGGTGCAGACGTCAGGGCTATAGAGCAGGTGGATGACAGTGACTCTAATGTGCTGATAAGGATTTGATTTATCTGACCCAGAGAGCCATGTTTTTCCTGAGCTCCAGCATGATCTATATTCTGGTTGTAGCTGCACCCAACAGCGCATCACACCAAATCTGACAATGTGGGCATTATGGTTGGAATATTTCTAAAAGGGTAGAGGCTAAGAGCATGACCCCACAGCCACGCACGCACACACACACACACACATTGTTTTTTTTCCTGGTGATGGACGAGACAGCTAGCAATACAACCAAATATACTCAAACGGGACTTCTTTCTCTGGTAATGTGCTAGCTACTCTTCACTGCTTTCTGTTCCACTGAGGAATCTTGCCCAGCCTGTCACACCCCCCACCCGACACCAGCTGAAAACCTCACTTATTCCTTGAACAGCTTGTTGCTAGGCTACACCAGAGAGAGTAAAAAACAGAGAAGGGAGAACTCTCTCAAATGGTGAACGTAGTGTGCCCAAGAAAATAAGATGGTAAACAGAGTATGTGCTCAAGCTACAAAAGAAAACCACATAAAAATGGTCACTTGCAATTGAGCGATTGTTCAGAGAGTGCCTTGTGCATGTTTTCTCTCTGCATGCATGCACTCCGTTCCTGTGTGCGAAGCTCGATTTGATAAACAACATGTTTGTACCAGACAGTCATAGATATCATAGACCTGCTGAACATACTTCTGAAATGTTTTCTTTTGTGTGAATTTTATCACTAGATCAATGTGCCGAAGAAAGAGGTGTGAAATGGTATTTTCAGCACAAACAAGGTTCTTAACATTACCAGAAATTTGTGGCAGGTCAGGACATCAATTCAACAGTCAGATTAAAGAAAAGCATAGCTGACATTTCACAAACAAGGCATTTTATGTCTAT
Organism: Hydrocynus forskahlii; assembly: GCA_037974365.1. Classification (NCBI taxonomy): domain Eukaryota; kingdom Metazoa; phylum Chordata; class Actinopteri; order Characiformes; family Alestidae; genus Hydrocynus; species Hydrocynus forskahlii. Next base: position 6,427,393 of record JBBPCX010000023.1, on the reverse strand, counting down.
TCAGATAATCAGAAAGTAGCAGAACATGCATGTAACTAAAAACAGCCCCCTCTTCATACTTACACAAAGTCTCTAAAGCAATGACTCACGTTCACAGATATTTGAAGCAGTGCACTTAAAACCACTTTGCACTGCATGAAAAAATATCATCTCACCTTCTGTTCCTTTGAATACAAAAGTGCTTTGTGAGGACTTGGAAATTGCTCCAGATTTTTTTTTCTCAGTAATTTCATGCAACACATCAGTGCTATCAGCAGTGAACTGCACCATGGCTCAATTATAGCCTGGCTCCATGCACTTTTTCCATCACCCATATTCACCCTTGGGCATATTTCCTGTGAAAAAAAATTACTTTTGCATTTGGCACGTCCATATGTACATTACTCACTTAATATTAATACTTTTTGTTTTTTTCAACCACACACATACAAATATTGACATAAAAAAAGAAAAAATGCAGCTCCCTATACTGAACAGTTTTAGCATCTGAATCAGTAGGAGCATCTGAGTGTACAGGGTGGGGAAATAAAGAGATGCAACATGAAATATGACTGTGTTAATTAAATTATCTGAGGCATGCCATCAAGTTGAAAGAAGTGATTGCAGACTATTATTGAATTCTTTTGTTCTAAATTTTACACGTTTACACAAGCATTTATCACTACGAGTTAAACAGAGCTGTGACTGAACAAAAAAGATTCTGCAGGTAAAATATTACAAAGCCTGTAAGCTTTGCAAATTAAATCCTCTATTTTGTCATTTGTGTGTGGTGCCAGAATTCTAAGGTGGGGCTATCTGCATTCGGTCTAGCAAAAGGGGGCCCTCCTTAATTTTTCTCTGCAAAAAGCAGCCATTTGGGCATCACCTAAATTCATGAAACATGATTGCAGGCAGATTAAGAGAGTATGATAGGGAGCAGCATAAGGACTCATGAGGCACGTTGTCAACAAGGACTTGGCGCCTCATCCAGCAAGATGGATATGTGATTTGGCCTGTAATTACTGGGTGACTGCACCCATTAGAGCTCCAAGATTGAGCTTCTGGTCAAAAAAGAGGTGTCAGTGATAGTGACCAGTGGATGAGGAAATGTACAACACAGACAAAATAAACCGAGGTGGGACAAACACAGGAAAGACAAATGGACAGAATTTATTGTCAATGTAACATTTCAACCAAGTGTGGGCACTGAAAAAGAAATGCCCTGAATAGACTTGATTCAGATGTGTATTTCCACAAAAAGAAAATATATTAGCACTTTTTGGACTATCAATTATTGTTTATATATAAATGATGTAGATTGAATTAATCAAAAGTGGGACGCATTTTCATGCACCAGGAGCTCCAACTGTGAAACTGATTATACTGGGCCAATGAGCACAAATGCTGAATATTAAGTACCCCTGTGATAATCATTCATGACAATTACATTTGACAGGGTTCTGTCACTAAGAGAGCAATGCGATGTGAAGCTTATTCATCCCACTTTCTCTGCTATCCCCCGTTTGCTGAACTCACCCTACGCTTCTGCATCAAGTTCAGGGCATTTAGTTTTTTTCCCCAGTGTGTCTCCTGCCTGCACTAAGCAGAGTTCTGAAATCAGCAGGCATGCAGCGCCAGGCATGCTGGGCTTTAGTAGAAGAGAAGAAGGAGGGAGAGGGTACCAACCGTGAGCAGTGGGTTCAGTGCTGGGCGCAGTGTCTGAGTGCGGTGGGCGTAGGAACAGTGGTGGGAGGAGGTGGGAAAAAGGAGGTATGGCATGCAAAATAAATAAATAAATAAATAAATAAACAAAAACGGATACAATAAACAAGCATTTCAAGACAATTCCACATAAACAATACCTTCCAATAAGCCTAAGGAGGAAAACGAAACAAACAATGCACCAACAGGTAAAACAGGTATACAGATAAAACTCATCATACATCAAATTAAATCACCACATCACCGCACCACAGGCAGCACAACAAGGACACCCTTTGAAATGGACACATTTTAGCATGATGGTGTGGAATGGACTGCATACTGCTGGATAAACGCAACATTAATATGGACTGTCAATACATAAAGGCTTCATTATCAGACATTTTAACCACATAACACATTTACAACAAAAAATACCAATTTTTCGGATATTTCTGTAACCACAAAACATAGAATTCTCAAGCTAAACATTTTCATAACACCTTAACCCAGGGCCTATATGTGGAACAATTCCTTTCCTAGAACCACATATGTTATATAGATATATGCCCCTGTCATAGCTTTTCAGACTATTTGAAATTATGAATAAAACCTTACATTAATTATATTAATGTGCATTAAACAATGGTTTGCAACAATAATGCAACAAAGTTTCATAGCTTATTATTTTAGGTATTAAGCACATAAACAAGTGCAAAAGTTTGCGCACCCCAAACTGAAGGGACTGTCTAACCCAAACCAGGCAACCATTCCTGTTTCTGAAAGATCCTGATTGCTTGATCAAGTTCACCTGAGTACTAGTTTCACTCCCAGTATAAACAGACCCTTGTTTCTTGTGTACCTTTGCAAAATATTGACTGACGTGATCTAGCTTTACTGCCTGACTGTGTACTGACCCTTGCCTTATATTTCTGGATTTGTCTTTGTTATTTCGCCATTTGGATCTGTTAGCCTCTGACTACTGGCATGTAGACATTATCTTACCTGTTCATTGGATTACACTTTTGCCTGTTGTGATTTTACTGTGAACGCCTCACTCGTGGTTTTTGACTGTTATGAACTCTTTAATTCGGTTTAATTGGGTTAATAAACAGCAACTTCATTAAAATAGGTAGAAGTATGTTCTCTGCAGTGGATGTGTACTTATGTGCACTTATCAACAAAACATGTTAGTTACCAGGTGTATGCAAACCTTTACCCTTGACTGTATGTCTGAACAATAAGCCTGGAGTTTAATGGGCTTAAGTGTGGTATTGTGTTATTAATCTAATATGGCCACACAAATGTGTTCTTAACACATTTGGTTGATTTACAGTCATTTTTCATAGTTTTCACTACTTTTAGAACTGTCCCTTTCAGCCTGCCTCTAAGTGCTGCTTCTCTCCTCACAATGTGTTAATGATGTACTCTGAAATATGGAGGCATCTATGAGAGCAGGCGCCCTCATTCCCGTGAATTACCTTAGGGCACAGCACACTTCAAACAGACCAGGAGAGCTACTCTGCAATGCAGAGGTGGTGCTTGTTATGGGGTAGAAAAACATTAGAGATGTCAATCGTTTTCAGAGCATAAGATACACTTTGGCTTTGAAGCCTAACAGAACATTCCCCGCTGCCTCTCCAGTAAGATTAGACTGAATCTGTTCATAATCCACTTGCTGGCTTTGATGATGCAGGTGTGGTTTACCTCACTATTTACGAGAGTTGGTCAGAAAAGTGATGATTAGTATACATAGCACACCTTGCTGGAGGGTGGTGCATTCCCTGCATAAAAGATGAAAGGCAGCATACAGATTTGGCTGCTTGCGGAAGACACATTTCTTTCTGCCGATAAAAGCAGTCTGACACGGGACATGGCTTCTCATGCTGTATCAAAGCATGTGTCACTGAGGGGAAGAAACCAAAAGCTGTGTGCACGTGATGTGATGCAGCTGTGCTAAGAATGAGGGGCCACATAAATGTAGCGTTCTGATGGTACTCATACACTCATAAAATGTATGAATTTGTCACAGTGAGGTTGCTTACAATACAAGTAGTAAACACACACATTATCTGAGTTTATGAGCTGTTATTTATCATCAGCTGTTCTCTGATCAGACACCATAATAGACCAAGCAGGCATACAAAATATATTTAGAAACACAGTATACAATATACAGTTGAGTGGGGTCTAAAGGTTTGACACCATACTGAAAGTTTGTTATTGTTCTCATTTTGACCTGTAAAGACACGACAGAACGTGCTTTTGAATTGTGAAAAAGGAAAACAAACAATAGACATGCCAGTAAAATTGAAGATTAAATATACAGGACTGTGCCCTGTTTCTAAGTCACTAATCAAATTTAAACACATTTGGGATGCTTATCATATTAAATGCTTTTTTAAAATATAAATATTTTGAAGACTTGTGTTCTTCAGATAATATAATGTGTTGTAAAAAAAATATCAAATTAGAAAAGAATGCAAAATAGATGCATTTTCACTATTGGTCTCACACTTATGGCCCTCAGAGAATTCAGTTTTTATTCTGAAGTATAATGACATGTGTTAATAAAGACTGTTCAAACACAATCAGCACTCAAGGCTTGAAAGTGTATGCCACATCAGGTACAGTAAACCCCCGATATTCGCGGGGGTTTACTGTACACTGCGAATTTGTGAAGTGGTAAAAAATGCCTAAAAATGCCTATTTTTATAGGGTAACCCCTAAATATGCCCACAAATGTATTCCTAAAACACTTTAATTTCATTTTAAATTCAGCTTAATACATTACCCTTAAAAAATTTAAAGGTAAACCAGTATCCGTACTGTACAGTTTACACTCAACTGGACTGCGTCTGCCAGAGATGTGTCACAGGGCATCAGCCAATCAGCAGCAAGGAAAAATAAATAACATTCTTGGATTGGCTCCTTTCAAACCTCCCACCTCTGAGTACAGTGATATTCACCATTGCAAGACACACTTTCTTTGTGTTCCCTGGACAGTACCAAACAAGTGGGGGAAATAATTATTTGATCCCCTGCTGAATTTGTAAGTTTGCTGACATACAAAAAATGAAGCCCCATTTTATATGTTTTTTTTTTCAATAATTTTTTTTCCCCCTAGTCACTCACTGGAAGCTGTTTGCTTATTTTTGTGAAGTGCTGTAGAAATTCACACTTGAGGCTTAAGGGCCTAGTTAACACACTAGTTCAGTCATAAGATCAAGCATTATGTGACATGAGCTGCAGCTCAAATGCATTTTTTACTTCATTTTTCCAGGGTCTCTCCAGGCCCCAACAGTTTGCCAAATTCATCACTACTCATAGTTCCAAGACCTCACCTTTTACAAATTAATCTCTGGATATACTATTATTATTATTATTATTATTATTATTATTATTATCATTATTATTATTATTATAAACTGGCTATAAGGACAAAACTAAACTGCCTTATGGTCATTGCACCCCTTACAACGTTTTGGTTTTTGAACAAATACAAACCATCTGTTGAACAAATACAAACAGCACTCCCACTGAACAGACCAAGCATGCAGTATTTTGGGTGTCTGTCACTTTATGCATTGTCACAGTACTGGGGCCCAAGAGCACTGGCTCCTCTGGTGCCCTATTACTTTATGGCCCAAAGTCCAGAAACCTTCACTCCACTGCAGGAGATCCAGATCAATACATTCTTTTAGAGCTCAAAATTTAAGTCCTTTCCTCCATTTACTACATCCTACAGCACATAATCGCTGGAAGAGCTCTTTGATGCACCGCTGCACTCCTAAAATTAACAGAGTGATGTTATAAAAGAACCCCTTTTGGCTCTCTAAAGAACATGAGCAGTTCTTCAAAGAATCACATTTGTAAATGATCTGTGGGATTGTGAGGAACCTTTGAAAAAACCTCTACATATGATGCAAGGTTCTATACAAGGTTAAGGTTTTATCTAGAACCATACGTTCAATCCAAGAAAATACTTCAGTGAAGCAGCAGAAACAAGAGAACTTCCACAGCACCATCTCTCCTTCTGCTGCAAGCCTTTGTCTCTATGTACTACTGGGTGGAGATTACCTTTTGCTAAGGCAAAAAGAAAAGTGGTTATGATGAACAGCTAGAACCTTTGAATGCACACTTAGAACACTTCGGGCAAACAGTGTCTTGAAATACAGTGCATACATGAGAAAGGAGGGGAGGTGGATGAACAAAATGAAGAAAAGTATCTTTAGGTTATAATTTGATGATAAGCGGAAACTACTGTGTGCTGAGAGTTCTATGAGAAAGATGGTTCATCTTGAGGAAGGGGGAGCAGTCCTGATTTTTTATATAATGAAAATATGAGGGAACTGCTTCTAAACAAGTATTACAATACTATACTTGTTCTCCAATACTTCAATTATCAGAGGTGGTCCCTGGGAACGTGCTAAACCCATTACTGATATATCAGTGGGGATAGGAGCCCATCAGTACATGTGCTGATGAGGAAAGGCTTTCCTGCTTCGTGCACAGCCCTTTTTGTCTCAGCCAGGGTTGTCTGACCTGAGACGTTGTCCTGGCTGGCACCAGAACCTGATATCAGCAGACATGGTGTGATGGCTGACTGCAGATGTGGTAAGAGGGTGCACAAGAATGTGCAACTGGTGCCCAAGGGAGGGGCACAAGTGCGGAAACCCTGATGTATGAAATACCTTAAATTACACATGCACAGGAATATATCATTAGAAAAGTAACAATGACAAAATTAGAACAAATTATAGTTGAAAAGAAACTGTTAAATGGCACTTAAGGTGCAAGAATGTAAACAAGCAACAGTTAATGAGACCCTCAAAATAAATCTAATACATTTTGACTGGCAAACCAAAGAGGGGTTACGTCTCAACAGTGCTGCTACCAAAAAGGGTTACGTCTCAACAGTGCTGCTATGCCCTTCATCTACTGACTAGCCAATACAAATCCAACATGAAATGACCTATTTATCAATGTGACATAGCGCATGGAGGTTAAATGTAGGAATACAGGTACATGGGACACCGGTATGCTGCCTCACCTTTGGAGTGCAATTCATCATGTTCTGTTAAAGCTCTACAGGTTGATGATGTTTTTTCTTCTATACGAACTTGTAGTTTGTCATTCAATAGGTGACATAAGTGTACATCTACATACCTTCATACACACCATTAAATAATTTACATGCATGTCATAACCAAGTTCATTAGATCCATGAAAGAATCTCCATATTTTAAAGATCTTTAAAGAATCTCAACATAATGGAAATGTTCTACAGAAACACACTTTTACATCCAGGCCAAGAGACTTTTATGAACCTTTGTTTTTAAGAGTATTAGTTGTGCTTAAGAGCAGGAGCTGCCATTAAATTATGAAATAAGCCAACAGGGTAACAGAAAGATGGCTTTGCCAAGACAGTATTTCCTCAGGCTCTCCTGTTTGCCTATATTTGCACCTTGCCTCATTGTCTAGGGTAGGGTGCCACATTTGGGACTGAGAAAAAGAGGACACCTTAGCGTGGACTTTCTTTACCAGCTCGGCCATGGTTCTGGGGAGGGAGGGGGAGGGTGGAGTGGTGTTTGCACGGTGGGGTGTTTGCATCTCGGCCGAGAAGTACCATGGTTCAGCCATGTTTCCAGGGGGGTATGCGCTTCACGGGTCGACAGCCGTGGTCCCGGGGTGGGAGGCGGGTGGGGTGGGGTTGATATGTTTTTATTCCATGACGTGACGAAAAAATCCTGGACAATTCTAAAACCCCGGCCGGACGCAATTTCCAGGTCTCAAAAAGAGGACATGTTTGGGGAAAAGAGGACGTCTGGTCACCCTAGTCTAGGAGGCATGAAATATCTCTCATAAAGGTTCAGCGCTGCCCAGTCCTTTTAATGTAGTACAGATTTCAGCAAATTTGCAGCTACACTGCAAATAAACTCAGGTGTGCAGGTGAAAATTTGGAAGTAATCTCACGGTGTAGGCTGACTGTTTGAGCACCGGTGGCTTAGTAAGGCTGCATGCACTTTTCCGTTAAGTGTGTGCTTGTGTGTGTATATGTGTTTACTCTGCCCAAAACACTTGGCTGACTCAGGCTAGGCTTGCTGATTACCAGCGGCCTGCCTTTATGACTCCCATCTCCGCTTAGCCATCATAGTATGCAATCATAGCCCCCATAACAATACAGCTCTGTATAAAAAAGACTTATTGGAAGCAGTTCTATGTTTGCATGATGCTAAGTGCAATAAATTCCAGGGGATGCTCTCAGTGCGCTGTGTATCACACCACTGCAGTTGTTGTTTTCCTGGTGGTAATGCAATTGACCTTTAGTGAATTAGCCTTTTCTATGCCAGTAAGCCATCCTTCTCTGTCCACACGCTACTCTGCAGCACGGATCAGACAGCAAGAGAAATGGACTTCTATCTTGGTTGCAAGTGCCTGTGCAGGGCAATTCATCTGTTCAATTCCAAAATCAGTTTACCAGATGGTGTTTATGCCATTTAAGTCCTGATGAAAGCACCCCCACCCCCTTTTATTTTGAAGCCTGAAAGCTGAATTGAATTGGATGCCAACTCCATTTATGGCCTTTCATCAATTAAAAACAGTGGCATGGCAAATTTAATTCGTCTGCATTTTATTAACAAGGAAGAATATTTCATTAAATATTCTATTGCGCATTTCAGGGTAACCATTGCTTTGGTCACTGGCCCTGCTGTTGATGTTGTCGCTCTTTTGTTTTCCGTAAACCACTCTAGTCATCTAGCAAATTGCTTTCATAGAAGTAAGTTTAGGAATAAACTTGTCTTATTCTCTGACACTGCAATAGCCAAGGTCATCAGTCAGCCACTGTACTTGTGAGAGAAAGAGTGGGGAAGCAGAGCAACAGATACACAGGACTGCCACATGTGTGTGCATTTCACCCTTGGTGCACTTTCCGTAGTTGCTCTGAACTATGCCATTATGGGCAGTAATAACAAAGCAGCCTGAGCTACAGAGACAGCACAATGGCCTGAGTTGGGGAAAATAGACCAAAAATCTGTGAACAAAGACAAACAACAGCTCAAGTCTGAGCTTGAATTCAAACCTTTTTCACTGGGCCTGAAAAGGCAGATATGAGCAAGACAGAGGGAGAGAGAGAAAGAGGGAGAGAAAGAGAGAGAGAGACAGAGAGAGACAGAGAGAGAGAGGGAGAGAGAGAGAGACAGAGAGAGAGAGAGAGAGAGAGAGAGGGAGAGAGAGGGAGGTGGGAATGAAGGCCAGGAAAGGAGAAAAGAATGATAGATAACATAAAACACAGTACAGAAGGAGACAAAGTGGAAGTGAAGGAGAGATACAGCAAAGGCAAAGGGAACAGCAGAGAAAAACAGAAAGGACATTGGAGCACAGAAAGAAGGAACAAGAGGAGCAGAAGAATGAGACTTAGAGAGACAAAGAGATGGGGTGAGTAAGGTACATTAAGAGTGGGGCAGATTGTGCATAATACAGTGAACAGAGACAGCTATAGTAGAAGAAAGGCCTTATCTTTGATCAAATTTGCAAAAGCTTTTAGGCGAAGGAAAGCACTCAAAAAAAATCAATAAACATCTGTTTCTGAGCTCTGTTTAGCAGTGGAAAATAGGCAACTCAGATAACAATGAATGACACTGTTCCTGGTTACATATGGCACCTGGCAAATCCCTTCCATTTAGCCATTTTTTTGGTGTAAATGGCAGTTTAGTCATCTGTCACCTCCTGAAGCTGCAGAGCACTTTAGCCTTGTGTTAGGGTTATAATAGATTTTTTTTTAAGTGCAGTATAGCCTGTTTCATTTCGCACATAGCTAGTTTATCAAAAATGTATTAAATTTCTAAGTGGCCTCCACCTCGGTGGACTGATAAATTAATTTGACAGTTCTGATCTATACGCATCCCCTGAACGGATAAATGAAATCGTCTGCCAGCGAGCAGGGGCTGGCGGTCCACAGTATAATAGGATGCACTTAAAGGTAAAAGCACAAATTGAGGCTCATGGATTTGCACCAGTAGTTGGGGAAACTCTATACTAAGCAATGGCCTGGCCCATGTAATTCCAAACAAATATCAGGATGCAATCATTATTAAATAATATGTAATCCACTGGGCGCCGCTGATGTGAGCAATGATTCTTTACCAAAAAAAGTGTATTTTTGGTATGAACAAACATAAAAAGTAGGCAACACAATTAGCCAGTGGCTGACAGTGGTTTTACTAATACCGTGGCGAGGGGCGTGTCTAATCAGCATGCGTCACCATGCTTTCATTAAACGCAATCACGCAGCCTAATCAAGCCTGATTCATTTTTCTGCCTTTACAGATTCTCTCAAATCACCCACACAAGTCTGTCTGTGACTTTGATTGCTCTTGTAGCTGAAGGCTCTTCTGCTCTGGCTCAAATGTACACAAAAAAGATCATGCTGCGTCTCTGCCATACTGATATGTGTTTCTTTGCAATATGAAGAATTGCCTTGAGGAACACTGAAAATGGAGAGCAAAATGATTTGACTTGCATGCTTCAAAACCATAATTGTTAGAGGCAGCAAATCACATCAGTGGCTATTTTAGAGTTTGAAGCCAGCAGCAACTTTGAATTTGCTTTCTATTATGGAAAGTGTTATTAGCTTGCTGTGATCTTTGAGAATGAGGGCTGCGGAGCAGTGGCATGGGAGATTCACACAACCATTCATATTACTGACTCTGACGCTCTTCTGCTAAGAGGCGGGTAGCAGACAATACCTCCAGAACATGGAAACTTGGGCAATAATGGGCAGTATATATTGAATTTAACAGTAATACTGTTAGTCTTAGTTTTATTGAAGATAATGTCAAAAACTTCCCAACAATAACCATATACTTCAGTATGCTGTGCAAAAACCATGGTTAAAGATGGACATGTTGCTTGTAAATTAATGCAGCACTATAATTGAATGTAATCAGAAAGCGTAAAAAACCCATCTGCAAAAGAAGCTGACAATGAGAGTGTATTTAACCTTGGCTAGACGGAGTTGTCCTTGTCACCCCTTAGGAAACACAAAGGTGGGTTCTGTAATCCTGGCAGCAGACAGGCCAGAATACAGGTCCAGATCCTGATAAGATTAGCCTGCTGAAGCAGTGAGTAGAACTAAAAATGAGAACAAAATGTGCTGGCTGTTGGCTGTGACACATGGTGCTGGAGAGTCCTGTGAGAGGCCGGTACTGGCCGACCACATATGGGAGCAGTAGCCACTCATTATCAGCAAGAGAATCTTGTCAGGACCAACAAGCTACTGGCAGTCCTCTCTCTATCCCTGTCTCTTCCACACACGCAAATACAAGCACACATGCACACTCCCACACCCACACTCACAAACCCATATATACATTGGCAGGCGGACAGGCGAAGGTCATACTGTACCTTGGGTGATGTCTGGGAGGGAGGTGGTGGTGTACATAGTGGTAGTGGCTGTTGTGGGTATAGGGGTAGTGGTGAGGGCATCTGGATGAGAAAACATAATACAACAAACATGACATACGGAAAGTAACAATACGGACCAAAAACAAAAGCAAAATCAACACAATTATGACATGTAGCAGGGCAAGGTATTTTTAAATTCTTTTGTACTTTTTGCTTGGTGCCTTACTGTTACCTTATCCACTTAATATAAATATAGGTGCATCTGTTTTGCATAAAAAAAAATAAAAAGGTTTATCTTGTCAAATTAAGTCATCTTAAATCTGGTAAATTGCATAGTTATTATAAGTTGTTAGGTTACATTAAGAATTGTATTATCATTACTATTATTATTATTATTATTATTATTAATATTATTATTATTACTATTGTTGTTGTTATTTTAAATGTTTTTTACCATCTAAAATAACATTGTATGAAGAGAAATTATTTTTGGTTCATCATTGATCTTAAAGTAAATTATCTTACTAAATAAAATTATTTCAAATGCCTAAAAATGAACTAAATAATCTTATGACTCGTACAAAATGGTACACTCAGAAACAGATACACTAACAAGATTCACTACAATTTATTTTCTCAAAAAATCATTTTTGTAGTGTGGATGTGTATAAGACACAGTGTGCATACATCATAACTGATCATGGCACAATTAATCTCTTTACAGAGTTCCAAGGCAACTTATCCTGTATCTCAATGAGCAATGTAAGGGTTGTGTATCTGTTTGTTATAAAGAAGTTTATGTTATAATGAATGAATATCTGATGATGTTGTAAAGAAGTATATTATACTGAGTGTATTACTAAATGGCGAGATTGTGAGAATAAGTAAAAATAAAACAAACTGACATGAAAGGAAGATGGCACGTTTTCAACAAAACTTATAAAAACAAAACAACAAAACAAAACAACAAACATGGATGAAAAAAGGAAGAATTGAGGCCCATAACAATAAATGATTTGACTGCATTTTATCTTTTTTTGAACAGCACTCACCCTACTATTACGCTGCTGTTTTGCATATAGCATTTGTGAGTGGAGGAGTCTCACTATTGATAGGCCTGTTGACTTTAAAGTGATAGCTTTAGCATGCTGCTCTGATGCCTGGGACTTGAGTTACATGCAGTGCAAACTGATCAGAATTTTTCACCCAGAGAAAAACAGGTGGAACACTGATGAAATGAACAAAATGAAATGGGAGGGTGGCAGGGAGATAAATGGGTGAGTGGGTGTGGGGTGTCTATGGACCAGTTTTGGGAAGAAAGCATTGTTTGCCACTGAGATAACAGGCGTGAAAAGTGACGCGGGCAGTGCCACTGTTTGCCCAGCATATCCAGACAGATACTACTGTGTTAACATCTGTGGTGAGGGAAATTGGCTGACTGTCTCCCCTCTCTGCTTTGTTGTCCACACTCCATCAAAAAGAGCTCGGCAGGAGCCCAGGAACACTTCCCTTCACTAATGATAAAACATCCAGGAGGAGGGAACGCAGCCAGAGTTGGTGAGGAACACAGGGAGAGAAAGAAAGCGTGTAGCAGGGCTGCCTCCATCGCTGCATATGACATGCTGCAAATGCTCAGAAAATGGCAGCCACCGTCTGTCTTTCAACACGCACCTCAGACAAGGTTTTTTCAGAACCAGCCACACTTATTGGAGCGAAAAGACGAGATAAAAGAGGGAATCTCTGCAACACTTGCCTGAGTTAATGTGGGAAGGATTCCAGTGCCTCAGAATGAATACTACAGATTCCATGAAGACCTGTGCTGATAAGATAATGTCTTAAAATAGATTGTTTGATGATTTATAACAATGTTTGCATGAGGGTTTATATATTATCACACATTCATAGACCTCTTCAACATATTAGACCTGCAAATGTTCAGCAAAAGTCTAAAAAAGACTATGTTGTGATTTGATCTTCCCCCTACCACTACAAAGACTAACGCAAACAAATGAAGGCATAAATGAATTTTTCTAACAGCACAGTAGTAGAGGTACTATTACAGCTCTAGTTCCCTGTTGATTTTCTGTGTAAAAAAGAGTACATATTCTTTACCGAGAACACACTTAAATATGTATTTTTTCTGAAATTTAACTGCACAATTTCTAGTTTAACATATTGGGGAAGGCTATAATTTTTTCTTAATATGTCAAATGCAGTAAATAACAGAAATCATGTATTAAAGGGCTGTCTGAAGAGGATGAGTGCTTAATTTCTTAAACCTAAATGTTAAATATGAAAAATATATCTATTATGGCAAACGAGGGGTTGTTGGAAAGGTGTCACCGAGCCCTATCTAACTGTGAAGTTTCACATTTAGAGTGCGAGATATATTTTTCATATTTAACATTTAGATTTAAGATAATTTACGGCAAATCCTCCATGTTGGTTAGGGGATATCACAGCACGCAGTCCTGCCCCCTGCTAAGTAACAGCCACTTGTAATCACGGGGCATGACCAATTAGCATATCTTCTAAATATTTAGATTTAACATTTAGGTTTAGATTTAACATTTACATTTACATTTAGATTTAACATTAAAAATTTTTAAACACATTTAGCTCAAAATGTGTGAAAAGTATGTGAACATTGTGCTAAATGATGAAAAAATGACACATATAAATTTGTGAAGCTGTTTTTACAAACAGCACCCCATAGATATACCGTATAAACGCCTAAACATAGCCAGAGGTGTCTGTGTGTTTTGTGTTTGATCTGATGATGACAGCAGGGTTTGAGGAAACAATTATCCAATCAGATTGTACCCGCAACCTTTGTTTACTTCTGTGGGAGGAAAAGCTAACGTAGCGGAAACGCAAGTGCTGTAATCGGAAGAAGAAATGAAGAAAGCATGGCAGAGTTAGCCTGAGGCACCAGACCAGCGATACATTCTGTTCTACTTCCGACTGCTGGACAACAAGTTGGTTTACATAAAGCTGCAGCGAGCTAACCAGTGGGAATTTAAAGACTTTTTTGTTTTGTTTTTTGTTTTTGTTTTGTTTTTTCACTGAGACATGGCTTCATGAAAATATCACTAACAACTACAGCTAGAAGGACTGGCCATCTTCCAACCGAATAGGCACACCTCTTTGTCTGGAAAGACACGTAATGGGGGACTGTGTCTGTACATAAACAAAAACTGTTTCACAAAAGCTGCTGCTGCTGCAAAGCACTGGTCATCACTGATAGAAATTTTATCAGTCAGATGTTGGCCTTTCTACCTGCTGAGGGAGTGCTGCTGTAAGCTGGTGGTGGACATGTACCTTCTGCCTAGAGCTAATGCTAAGCATGCGCTAGCTGAACTGTACAAGGCCATAAGTAAGCTGGAAAAGGCACACCTGGACTCATTTTCAATTATTTCTGGATACTTTAATCATGTAAATCCAAAGTTTTCCCCAAACTCATTCCAGCAGGTGAACTTGGCTACAAGAGGGGAATAATGCATGTGCAATGTTTACATAAATGTGCATGAGGCCTATCCCATCACCATCCATCTTGGGGACTCAGACCATATCACTGTGGCCTACTGAAGCCCTGCAGGACTGTTTTGAGTGCACAGACTGGAACATTTTCAGAGAAGCAGCGACCAGTAGTACACAGAGACAGTGACGAGATACATCAACAAATGCATTGAAGATGTTACCATCATCAAATCTGTCAAGATGCGTGCAAATCAGAAGCCATGGGTCACTGCAAAAGTTCACAAACTGCTGAAAACAAGGGATGCTGCTTTCAGAGCGAACTACAAAGATGGGCCAATCTACCCCAGGGCATCGAGCTGGAAAAGTGCGAATATGCAAAGAAAGTCAGTAGTAACCACTTCACCTGTTCGAGAGATGCAAGATGCATGTGTAACCAATGGTAACCAAAACTTTTAAATTTTTATTTAAAAATGAAGTGAACGTGCTTAATGTGTGGAAAAACTGTGAGGATACAGGTGACATGAGAGTGAGCATGGAACTGAGGGCTTCAGCCAATGAGAGTCCAGCTGGCTACGCCCAAAATTTTTCTTCTTTTCCGTGCGGTTTTCACATGGGAAGTTTTACCAGACTAGTGATGGGCACTGCAGTTCTTTAAGATGTACTGGCTCCGACTTCCTGAACGGATACACGGCTGAACGGTTCGGGTTTCAAATCAGTTCACGGCTTCCGGGACTGGGAGACTAGAGTGTTGTGGCTGTGTTAATTTGACAAACACGTTTGTAAAAATAAACTCGTTTATACATCATGATGTTTTAAGTGTCTTGTCCTATGGTATGCTACTTAACTGGTGTACTCGGCAAATTGGGCTCAGTGAGTGATCTGTTCAGTGAACGTATACTCCACAGTACATTCAGTGAAGGATTCACACTGAACTCAGTGAACTGCGGGTTTTATACACTACTTGTTACATGCTGTGTCCTACTGTATGTGAGTAGTTGTGGTGGTATTTTAGCAGAGTTTAAAAAAAAGTTCATTTTCTCTGAGGAACACTTGAACACAACACACCCCTATCTCCCTCCGTCGCTCCTGCTTAGTGCCTGCTACAGCTGGTGAGTCTCACTCTCTTCTCATTACTGCCAGCCTAACGTTTTAAGTTAGTTTATCTGGAAACTAAATCCATTAAAACAATGGAGAACAATGGTCGCCATGAAAGTGTATCCCTCATAGAAAAATTATTCAGAAGAGTGTAGTTCACTGAGTGATTCGTTCATTCTGGCGTTCGGCGAGGCTGCGCAATCGGCGTGCGTGCCGTCCCTGCCTCCCTCCCTCCCGGCGCTGCTAACAGCTCCATTGAACTGAGAAACGAATGAATCACTTGAGGAAGTGATTCGGTTCAGTGCGTTCCCTTAAAAGTTTAATTCTTTTGAACAAATCTTTCGCGAACGACAGAACACTATACCAGACCACATTCAACTATTTGTGAAGTAAAACTGCTGGAGGAGTGGATGTTTTAGTTTTGCTGCCGAACATACTTGCGTACTTCAGGGAGCTGAAGAAAAATGTGAGTTGCTGCTTAGCATTAGCCACCAGGTTGCTTATGATCTAAAGTTAGCAATATAGTTTGTGCAGGGATTTCTTGTTTGTGAGATTTTTGCAGTGCTATCTGCTCTCTATATGCCACCTGTTTCTGCAAGTTCAAGGAAGAGCTGAAGTTGTGAGCTGTGATTTGACAAGTATTGAGTGTGTGCTATTGAGTAAAACTTCAAGTGAGTGAATTTTACTGCTCTTTTACCGTTCTTCTTCTGCTGCTTCTCTGCACTGTGAAAGTGGTGGTGGAGTACAGCAGTTGTGGTGAGCCAAGCTAAAGGTGAAACTTGATTCGATGGTTCAGTGTTCGTTTTGAACTGACTTCATTAAGGTAATTTGGTAATTTGATACATTCATTCAGATTAAAGGGGTACACCCATATATGTATTTTTTTATTCTTTTATTTTATTTATTTATTTATTTATTTAAAAAGTATTGTATTTTATGTATGAGTACTCATTTTACTGAATTTGGTAAACGAAAGGTGAGTGAAAAGGGGCTAATGCATATTGATGAAAGGGTTTTTCCTTTGTGTTTTTTTTTTCTTTTATGACCAGTCAATATTTCATTCAATATAGTACCAAGCTTTTCAACTACCAGTGACTACTTATTTTCTCCTGAGACGACCCTAGAAACTGTTGAGCTGGTCCCTGTGATAATTGAACTGCACAGATATGGAAAAAACGCTCCTGTATCATTCAGTGTCTACCATAGGGAGCTAGAGCTGTGATATATTACATGTGACAGGGCATCCAAGCCAACACAGACTACAGGACCCCTCACTGTATGTGTGACTCCAACACCTTTCTTCCAGATGAGGCCCAGAACATCAAGCCAGCACAGAAGACCAACTCCCACAACCCCCAACAACCCCATATACAACCCCATAACTCTACTGTATACTGTATACATTCTAGTGAGGCTATAATTATATATACTTTTTTTAATTACAGTAAAACTGTATAACATATATATATATGTATATATATATATAT
>JBBPCX010000023.1:6391167-6403967 GCA_037974365.1 Hydrocynus forskahlii | reverse complement strand
ACACATAAGGAGTTAAGATCAGGAGTATCTGTAATTGATAGACTGATTGTAATCTGTGTGCAACATGGACACACAGTAAGACTGGAACCAGAAGTCTGGCTGGGTTGTAGGGGATCAAATACTTGTTTCCCTCGGTGAAATGCATATCAATTTATAACTTTTATGTAACATGATTTTTTGTTGATATTCTGTCTCTCTCCATAAAAATGAAACTACCTCATAAAGAGACTGTTCATTTTTTTGTAAGTCAGCAAACTTACAAATTCAGCAGAGGATCAAATCATTATTTCCCCCACTGTATGTGCCTATGACATGTTATGACAAATGATGCCCAGGACATTTAGTCAAAAAAAGCGTCCATTATTTTGTAAATACAATCAGATTATAAAACCTAAGGCTTAAGCCTGTATAATGGAGTTACATTGCTCTGTAAAGTTTTTTATGAGCATTGGAAAAAAATCCTGAACGATGCAGGCTTATTAACATTGCAATCTTGGTTTGTAAAAATGCTGTTATAACTTGTGGATCATAGTTAAAGACAATAACAACTAATAAAAGATTACTTGACTGTCAGATGAGGTTGAAGTTTTATTGTGTGGATCTCTGTCTTTGTTAACCTGTTGCATTCTATGAAGCTTCATACAATTTAAAACTGACCATAAAATGAAAAGGTTTTGCTACTTTGTTCTCAAAACACCTAGTGTAAACAGCTAGTGCAGAAAAGCTTGTTCGATTTCTACAGTGATGGGCAGACTGAACACTGTGGCAAAAAACAAAGGGGCTTCTAAACTCTGCTCTATTCTCGCATGGTCCAGTGACAGAACTGCAGTGGAGTTATTTCCCTAAAGTTTCTGAGGAATATTGCCCTTGTTGTTCTGGTTTGTGCTGTGTTTAAACTTGTTTCCATTCATCGAAAATACTAAAAAGAGATGGAAAGATTGTGGTAATGGTGGTGGAGTGGGTGGTTGGGAGTGGTGGTGGTGCTGAGCTACAAATAAAAAAATTGGTTTGTGCTCAATAACAGTTGATCTTTAGCCTCTATGGGAGAAAACAGCACTTGATGGCAGGCGCCAAGAGAATTCCATGTAGAGTAAGATCTGTGTGAGTATGAGTCATAAGTTAAATATACGTGCATGGTATGATGACGCAGGCATTCCTGTGCTGGATGGAAAGAAATGATGTAGAAAAAAGTGCTTTACTGAGAGGAACAGAAAGGAAGGAAACATACACTCAAAGGGCTGCAGAGAACCGGGGTGAGAGGAAGAATACAAATGGGCCAACAGCACCAAGCCAAAGATTATTTGAGAGCAAAGACTGCAGCACCTCTTCTGACTTAAAAGAAAATTACTTCATTTTTGGGCTCACTGTACTGATTGTATTTTTGTCTTTATTAAATAAATACAGGTGGAACCTCAGTTTTTGGCAGAGTATAAGGTTGAGGGTGGTGGGGGTGGTGGGAGTAGGGGGTGAGTTACATATGAATTGCCTCTCATTGTGTTTGCGCACATTTGCCCACACTGACATTTTATTTCACTTTTTTTTCATTAGAGGCTACAGATGCCATAGTGTGAGGAAATGTTTGATAGTATGGCTGCTTCATGCCGTCGAGGCAACGCGGACCAACAAACACAGTCTGTGATGGATGACATCATTTGGCTTGCACTTGCCTCTTCAATATGCACATGCAAATCACTCTTAGGCTCAGAGCTTCAGCTCCCAAGGACTGATTACCATACAGTTACCAGACACTAACAATAACAGATGCATACTGCTTTGTCCTGTTTTTCTATCTTTGTATTTGCAGCACAGGATAAATATATCCAGAAATTATCTATCAGCTCCCTGCTGCCATTGATATTTGAATGCCCTGGCATCACTCTGACCAAGCATAAACTTCAGATAAATATTCAACATTATTTACTATGCATTAAGTACTAACTACAGTAAGAAAAAGTCTCAGACTTTGATTTCTATTTCACTAGAATCAGCAGAGACGGTAGACTAAAGAAAAAAATAAAGAATCTCTCACTGTGGTTTGCCTTTGGCCTTGCATGTCAGCTCCAGGTTCTCACCCTCTCTGGTCAGGCCCTGTGGAAATCCCACCACGATCTTCACCTCTGGTTTGTCTGCCAAAGAGAAATGATAATAAATACTAATGATAATGAGTTTCATTTATATAGCATCTTTCATAGAAACAAGGTCACTTAACAAAGTAATCATAAAAACGATATAAAATAGAAATCTAAAAGTTTAAAGTATGAAATAGAAGTTGAAATGGAAAAAAAACGAATGAAAGAATCAGCGCTCTGTCCCTACTGGCAACATCAAAATTTTAACAGCACTTGCAACACTTATAAGGTTCTTTCCCTCCTTTATTAAGACTCTTATCAGATGTTCTTTGGTGTTTGATTCTTCTTGTCACCATTACTATTCTCAGGAGAATATTGGATGGCAGGATTTTATTCACCTCTCTGGGCTGTTTACACCTGATTGCAAGGCCTGATTGGTTGTCATGGTGAATATGTACAGCAGCATTGGAGATGCAATTCTGGCAGCTTGGAATATATCCACATTCACGTCTGTCACCGGCTCGTTTCCCCTTGTGTGCTCAGTGCTGACCTTTATGCTCCATCACTACTGTCCTCTCCCTCATCTATTAAAATGACTGGCCGTTGCTAGCACCCTGTCCTCCAGTGGCTGGCAGCAGGTAGCCTTGCATCAGCTATGCTTCGCCGTCATGGTTGCTACATTCCGCATGAAATGCACATTTCTGCCTGGCCTGGCTCACTTTTTTCCAAGTGAACCATGATTAGACTTCCTGCTGTCTTTGTACAAGGGCACTGACATTCAAAATGACGTCTGAGACATGCTGACACACTCGCACACGTCCAACGCTGAGTGTCTCAGACACAATGAGATTATGGATATGTGGCCATAAATATGGCCAACATATATAGTTACACATGATGGTCATTCACTCTGTAAGACTTCCCCCTCTTTCCTATGATGTTTCCTTTGTTTGAATTTTGGCGGTCAAAATAGGATGTTTTAGTCTGCTTAATCCACTAGAAACATGGCGGAACCAATCAGTAACTGACAGTGTTGGGTAAATTACTTATTTGTGGTAATGTTACTTACAAATTACAAAATCTAAAATGTAATGTCAGTAATGTAATCTTCAAGATTACTTGAAAGATTTGACCTTATATGATTACTTTTGTATTGCTTTTGGCTTCTTCTGATCTAACTGGCGTGAATGCTTTCAGTTCAAACCATCTAAAGATACAAAAGCCTTACATCCTCTACCTTCATCATTGTAACAGAACTATTGCAATTTCTAAGCAAAATAGGCTGACATTACCGACGCTGTCTAAACAAAAATGCAATGTCTGAAAAAGGAATCTTCAGAAAAGTAAATGTAATCTGATTTATGCCTATTTTCAAAGGTATCCTCTAATGAAAAAAGCTGTTCAACCCTACTGTACAGTTTTTCAAGATGTGTTTAGAGTCCAAATTTTGCCTCCTGCAAAGCTTACATTGGTAACAAAGACTGGAAGTAAGTAGTCCAAACCTTTATGTTAAATACAACTCCAAACCTTCTCTCAACCCGTTCAAATCTAGCTCTTTGTCTTTAGGAAGGTGCAGACTTATCAGTGTGATTTACTGTGAAATATAAAAATGAACCTACAGACAGCCATTTCAGATAACACCAGTGCTTCAGAAGACTGATCAGATTCTACTACACATAAGAGCAATTTTTACAAAAACTGATTCTAGATCTGTCAGTTGTATGCCCTTCTGTGTGCAGACCCAGAACACATCAGCCTGCTATACACTGATGTTTTGTTTAGTTTTATAGTTCAGAGCAAGTCATTCTGAGGTGCCACCTTTTTGTGTGGGTGACTATTGACTTCCAGTGTTTGTTAGCAACATCAACCTAAAGTCAACAAAAACTTGGGCTCCAAACATGTCCTGGTTGATCCACTATACCTGACATGTGTAAATGCCAAACAAGTCCTTTATATGTATTTTTGCAAGTAGAACACACAGATGAGACTAGACTACACTGGTGATTGTTATGGGCAGAAAAAACAAACCCAAACTGGTAATGGTAGAAGACTTACATAAGATGCTAATGATTGCATTCATGGCCTTTGGCAGAGCAGACAAGTGTGGGGCCACTGCCTGTAAATGTGCTTTATGGTAGGCAAACACTAATAAGCCCCCCTCTGATCTATTTAGCAGGTACTGCTTACGGGGAGGACATGGGGTGGTGAAAGGGAAAAAAGCAACCTCCGTGTTACACAGAGTGCTAATGAGAGCAGAGGGAGAAAGAACATAAGGAAAAAGAGTGAGAGACAAGAAAGTGTTCCTGGCCTTTCATTAAGCAGCCAACGACTCAGGGAACAGTGGTTAGCCTGGCACAGAGGAAATGCTACCCAGCTGGGCACTGGGGACTATAATAATAATAATAATAATAATAATAATAATAATAATAATAATAAGAAGAAGAAGAAGAAGAAGAAGAAGAAGAAGAAGAAGAAGCGTATTTGTACCAGAGCTACTGTATCATGTTCACAGGAGGAAAAATAATAACTACCACAGGCTTTACTGTCATTAATCTTTTATATTTATCCACAATGAATTAGTACTGCATGTAACCAGATCAAACTTTACTGTTGTTCCAACCTTGCATAGGTGCGCTCTGCACACTAAGAAACACCCTGATGTCTTTGTAGGTATTCAGGCTGATTGTAATGGCTGATCTGTGCTGTATTCAGAAGCTGTGCCAGTGTTCAGCACTGAGGTTTCTCCAAGGGCTCCAAATCTAATATTGTCTCCATAATGGAGCTTGAAATGGCATGCTACAGATGCCTGTGCCATGGTGCTGTGTTTGCCCAGCTGCATGCACAGAGCCAGGGGGGTGGGGGGTCGGTGGGGGGTGGGGTGCAGATTACAGCTCAGCCTTTGTGAAACCGTAATGACATCAATTATGTGGTGCACTCCTGTAAAGACAAATTCACAGGCTGAGAAACTTTTCCAGATTATACAGAATTCACACATAGTTGTTAGTTTATTAGGACACCTCAGTGTCACTTCTGGGTTGAGAACAGTCCACCTAAAATATTCGGCCAACAGTGGTTTCGTGACCACTGATGAAGGGCAAGAGGATTGTGCATGGAAAAAGAACAGATGTCTCTTAAGAGTACACGTACATGCTGTATGAATGTCATTCAAAAGTTCACAGAATTTGAAATTCCAGCAGTGCTGCTAAGCCTGATACACCCATACCAGCAAAACCCTGTTACTAAAGCTGCCGTGCACAGTGCTGACCTTCATGTTCCATCACTACTGTTCTCTTTCCATCTCTCTAAGATGAAAGCTTTATGTACTATTTATCTGATGGTGACAATATGGGTAGTCTACCAAGTCTTGCATGGATGTTAGGAGCCCCATCTTTCCCAATCTTTTAATCATTTTCTGATGATTCAGTTCTGGAAACTATTTTTGTTTTTTCCACTTATTTTACTTTGACTTTCTTCTTATGCAAAAATAATTATCTTACCTCTTTAGAAATATATCTTTTAGCTGTTTTAGATGTAAATGTGCAGGGCAGTTAAGGCGTGTGTGCATAGTTGCATAATGTTATGGAGAATTTTAATGACATGTTTATGTTTTGAAGACACACCTGTAATTGGTTGGTGTTAAGACTGGAAGAATGGAGGAGTACAAGTGTCAGTAGGGGGCACAAAAGTGAAAAGCAGAGATATTCATAAGTTTTGACAGTGGTAGAAGCTTTTGTGTAATTGTCTTCTAAATGTATGCGTTCTGATTTTTCCTATCACTGAAAAGTAAATGTACTTAATGACTGTATGTGGCCAAAGTACCTTAAAATGGCCAAGAAGGTGCAAGGTAGGCACAAGGCAAGCATTTCCACTGAACCCACGACCCAGTGTAGATGCTACAGCTACTTCAAAACTCAACACTGGTTGGAATTAGTATTTTCTAACATTATCATGCTTGACGGAGGCTATTAATGCAACCAAGTATGTGGTTACTTCACACTGTCCTAGTGATTTAAAAGTCCCTTGGAATCTAAGCATGAACTGAAAGGGGCCCGAACACCGTAAGCAGATTTATTGTGTTATTTTGAGTGTGACGTGTAAACGGCGCTCTTACCCATCACTAAATATGTCAAGTCTTCTGCCCACCTGACACTTCCCTGTTTGACCTTCCTGGTCAACAAAAAAGTGATCTGTTGTTGGCTGTCCATCTGTCCAAATTACACGCTGTCAGTGTTGATGTTCCTCTCTCTGTGATGGACAGCTGGGGCCGTGGAGAGCCGTCTGCAGTGAAGTGGCGATTACAGAGGAAAGATCCACCTGTTTGTCTCAGGCAGCACAGAGATGCTGCCCATTTCTCCCTCCTCTTATCTTCAAGAATGAAACACTCTGAATGAATGTTTCCTGCTTTGAAGGCACCCCTGCATCACTTCCTCTCTGAAGCTTCCTCTCCTGGGTGCTCAGGTAACGAGACTTTCCGTTGTTAGCTGGCTGGGCTCACTGCACTGTGGCTGGAGGGCACCAAACTAAAGGGTTGCTCTCAATTTAATAACCGAACCATTGCTCTCCAGCACCAGCGACTCCAAGCACAATTTCCCTTGAGCTGCAAAATCCGTGACCATGAGGTAGAGAAAGGTGCCTCTGAGCAGCAAAGCCAAACTGTTTGCATGGCATGGCCATCAACATTTCTGGGCTTATTTAATATCCACACCACTGTTTTTCTATTCTCTAATTGAACTCCATTAATGTTGGCCCTCGCTCCATGATTTTCCCATTGATTGTTTCGCCAGCTGCACCAACGGGTGAGTTTCAAGGGAGGGAGAGAGAGAGACAGAGACAGAAAGTGAGAGAGACAGAGAGAGAAAGAAACAGAGAGATGGTCTCTCCAAACTCCAACTGCTTAAACGCCATGGATGGAATGAGTTGATATATTTTTTGTGCTCTAAGCCCAGTCGAATCTAAAGGGCAGGAGGCCTCATGATGAGCTGATCTGGGCTGTCTGTGGTAGGGAAAGGTCAGGTGGAAACATGGTTTTTCAGTCAATGCTCCATGGGTAAATGTAGCAGTCAGGGATTGGTTTGGCTTGTCACGCAATGAAGGCATAAACAAAATGAAGGGAAAAAAACTTTAAAACTTTCAGCAGCATGGAAGAACAGGGCCACTGTTCAAGGCCCACCGTCCAAGGCCCTCTGACCACCAGAAGCTGGAAGAGCAGGCAACATAATATACAGTGACGGTGCTGAGTTACTGAGGCATGGAAGCCTGCTTAATCTTTCAGAATCAGTTCAACGAAACACTACAAGCCAACAGCATAGAAGCAAGTTTCACAAATATATCTTACAATTAGCTCAGTTTTCCAACAACCAATACAGTAAACATATGTTTAATGATATCTAGTTTACCCAAAGCCATTTACCAAAATATTCCATTAGTTCGCAGAAATGCATGTTTGTATGCAAATTTTCATTCATTTATTTGTCTTTTTTTTTTAAATGCAAACCAGAAGACTTATAGAAAAAGAGCTACTTTAACTATATCCATTTTTCATTGTACCTTATGTTAGCTTGTGCCCCACCCTACCCTTCGTGGGACCATCCTTCACACTGTTTTGAAAATAGGCCCTTACACTGACCAGTTTCTAATTAATTTCATATATTAGGTGGATACACTTGAGTTGCAATAAAACTGTGCAGGATAATCACCAAAGCCAAAGCAAATAAAGAATCATATAGCCGTACACCACTGCCACAGATATCCTATAAACCCTTTTGACCTCTTAAAGTCTGCGGGTTTGTATATGGACCCACACTTCAGTTTCTCACTCTCACAATTACGTAACTAACATTAATTTAATAAAAGTTAATAAATATTTGTTCAAATACGTATTTGATTCATTAATAATAAATGAGTATATAAGAATATTAGGACTTGTTAAATGAATAAAAGGTTTCATAAATATATAACTGTTATCTCTTGAAAAAATGAATTTCAATAAAATAAATTATATTTCTGAACTCTACTTACACTGTACTTCCAGGTATTTTTGGGCCTGGAAATCCTTGACTGCTGGATGGTCCACAATGCAAACCACAGGAATGCCATCATCTTCCTTTGTAACAGTGAACCTTAATAAGCTGGTCACAGTGTACATCCTGTCATATGTGACCTCCACTTTAGACCTCCCTGGGAGAGAAACGGGGATAGAAATGTGTATTAGAAAACTGTTATAAAGTCTTTGCACCCAGTTCTATGTTCTCTCTCTTTCCAGCCTATCAATGACATATTCACTGCATGCAGCTGTTGCTGGATCTCCCCTGAACTCATTATGAGTTCATACAGCCAGATTAACAGCAGAATAAAGAATGCAAATCGCTTGTTCACACAGACACTCAAAGTGTCTCTCAAGGATATGTCACATTGTACTTAGGCATATCAACAACATGTGTCATGTTAATAGCCCTCTGCAGTGGGACATGAAACACAACCTTGGGAGTAGGCTGAGGAAAAAATATCCTCCACATTGGTCAGCGGGGCTTAATCAACTCAAATTGCTTGCTGTCAGGGGCTGTTAGTTGTACTCTTTGGCTGTGCATAATATGTTTTATGAAATGATAGCACTGCTGCATTGATCTGCATTGACTCCAAAAAAGCACTAAATCTGGTGCACACAACGCACAGATTCAAACAACACAGCTTTACAGTATAACCAGCCTTGCAAAGAGTGAGGGAAATGAGAGGAGAGAGTAAGATAGGGTGTTGTGGAGAATTTGAAAGAAAATCTAAGTCTGAAACTTTTACTAAGTCAAAAAATCCCAGAGTCAGAAAGACGCGGCACCGCTGTTTTATTCAAAGTTTACAGTCATGGCCAGCAGTAGCTGCCTCTGATCTCGCTCTCCTAGGCCTCAAAGTTAAAGACCCATTTTTTAATACAACCCACTGATCGATTTTCCACCAAGAAAGTTTAATCACCTCATTTACTTAACTCCACTTTTCTTTGTTTCTACCAATAATTACAAGATTAGTTACAAGATTAGCAATGAGTTCTTCAGTCTGTACTTTTGAGACACCTGCATGTCCATTCTGGCCTTCGAGGTCACCTTACATAGGAAGGCACTGTACCATTTTCAACTTAAGGGACCTTTGGGGGCTTGCCACTCCTTTTTCCAGCCCCTGGGAGAAACGGTTCTCTGCTGTATGGGGCATTTGGTCAAACAATGCATGAGTTTAGACTCTAAACTGAAGGGTATGTTCTGTTAAAACCCATATATTTCTACCATGCCAGTCACCGTCGATCAGTAAAATACCCCTTCAAGGACAGAGAAAAATGCATGCAAGAGTGGTTTCACAGACGTTCTTCAAAAATAAAAAAGGGAATTTTGTGATTTGTAAGGATATCAGAAAGAAGAAGAGACAATAAAAGTAAGAATGAAAAATCAGGAAAGGAAACAAAGAAAAAAAATCAAATGAAAAAGAGAACATTCAAAAGAAAAACACTAAAATGACAAAAAGAAGGGGGGAGAGATGAAAGGAGGTAAGGAGGAAAAGAAATACTGACTACAATTAAGAAGTAACAATAAATAAATGAAAAGTAAGAAAGAAAGACAAGAGAAAGGAAGGGTGCTCAAAAATGCTGACATCATTGCTCAGTAATCAGTGCTACAAGTTGTGTTCTTTGAGAGGTTGACAAAGAGGAGGATCAGCACACAGGTACTTCTGCAAATCACTGCTAACATGATCGTCAATAATCCATATAATAACTGTTCATGATGAGTCTCTGACAGTGTTAGCAAACAACTCTAGACAGCAATGAAACATTACAGCACTTACAAATACTTCTACTCATTTACCAGCCTAACATTAAAGCCCCATCTTACTATACATATCATCTGTACAAATGAAAAGATAATCAAAGGAGGAGAAATGTCCCAGGTCTTCTTAATAGGGATGGTGTTTTTCTCAATGCAACGCCAACCCTCCCACAATGCCCCAATCACATAGGATAGAGGCATAATGGCAGGTCAATCACTATCATTCACACTTTCTTCATTTCAATAACATCACAATGTTTTTGAAATGCAAAAGTGGGCCATGATTAGACCTGCTACAGTAGGTTGAAAATGGAACGAAATCCTGTCCCTATTGATTTTGGCACTTAACCTGCTTGGATTCTGCTCTCTCACTGTGCACCCTTCAACCCTTCATCTTCCACCCTGCTTCACATTCCATTGTAATTTTCAGGGGGAATGAGCTGAGGATTTACAGGTGAACTTGGGGCACAGAGGAAACTTTTTCGAGTGCCACACACCTTCAAAAAATATGTTTTTTTATCAATTTAGAGTGTTTTAGCGGAACTTGGTGGGCTAATTGAAATGGTAGGTTATATTTTTGGGTGTAGACTGTAGGCTAATGACAGTCTAGGCCTCTAGTGGCCATCACCCACCCCTCCACTTCTTGTCTGAAAGGAGGAGATAAATAACTCTGGTACTTTTAACTCCATTGTTCCTTGACTTTCATTTAACTCATCATCCTCGTGCTGGCATATTAGCACAGAGGCCCAGTGAGAAAGAATTATTAAACACAGCAAAAAAAAGGCAGGGAAATATTCTAAGGGTGAGATGTGTGTGCGTGTGTGAATCCAGGGTTTTGCATGGCAGGGCAGCTGAGTTTACATTCCAGGGCTGGATGGGTGTAACCTTTAAATGATATTTTAAAAAGCCTGATTATCCTAAAGGTAATTAGGCTGAATGATGAGGACATTTAATTAAAAATAAATCCGCAAGGCGCTAAGGCCAAAAGCAATTTCCAGCCGTGAGTGCCAGCGTTCGTCTGTTTGTGTCCCTTTTTTATTCCATTATTTCACTCATGCGTTTCCAAACCCCATAACACTCATTCATTCATTCTTCAAGTGCAGAACACCCATACACCACTGCCCATCTTTCTATGGAAAGCATGTACATTATGAACATGATGAGTCCACATGTTTAACAATTACATGGGAAAATGAGCAAACTGGAAAATGTTACAGGTTCATAATTTCTGGGGCTGCAGCTATTAAATATTTTCATTTTCAGATTTTCTCTTGAATATTATCTCCAATATTTTGCAAGGGCAAAAAAATATGTTTGATTTTTGTTTGAACAAAACCTGACCATTATCTCTATGACTATTATTATTCAATTTTATAAATACCGTACTTAGTCCCTTTCTTTATTTTAATAGTAATTTTATTTTTTATTAGTGCATTAATTATATTTATTTACTTAATTGACAAGTGCAAGATATATGAAAAGCATGACTAATAAATAATAACTATTTTTGTCTCAGATTGGCAGGAGCTGATCAGCTACAGGTGCCCAGAGCTATGACAAAACAAGGTGAATTGACATTTATTGACAATTGTCATTATGCTACCCACTGCTGAACCCAGCTCTCTTTGGAGATCCGATCTGCCCCATTTTACTACTTTCTTTTATTTCTCTTGCCTTGCCTTTCAGGTAACATTAAAATGCTGGCCAACCTGGATACACCCAACTGGTTGCTGTTAGACAGAACTGAGAAGTGCAGGGGAGTGAACTAAACAACATATTTTTAATTACTGTCAACTTACATTGTCAAATGAAAGCAACTTTCAGTTAACTCTCATCAGTAAATAGAAGAGTGGACAAGGTTTTTAGTCACCGAAAGCTGCTTTATCCTGTAACACATGCTAAACTCTGCCCGGTCAGCTTCATTCTGACCGTCTGAATAATTTCACTACAGCTCTGGACAGAAAGCTAGCCTACACTGCAACATTTATTCTCTATAATAAATGCAACTGAGAAAATGTTTGCTAGCAATCAATAGCAGTTGGAGAACATATTTGGACTGGAGTTAAGACCAATACTGTGGCCTGGCATTGCCTTGAAGAGCTGTATCAAATCAAAGAGTTCAAATTACCCACCATTTTACCATAGTCTAAACCTTTTAATCCAGTTACAATCCAAGAAATGTTACCTTGAGTTTGAAAATTCTGCATATTTCTTCTCCATATCATAAAATTATAGATGATTTAGAAGAGTCTCTAAACCACTCACTTGTTCTGGAACCTTTGTCAACATCCTCCTACAAATGGAACATTTGAAGAAGAAGAAAAAAAAAGGCCATCAAAAAATCAGCATCTTGGCAGTTGCAAGTATGAGGTATTACTTTATTTTCAAAGCATTGTAAACATTCAGTTTTCTAGGAACATCCAGGCTCATAGAAAATATGAGCCTTGACTGCTGGCACTGAACACCTCCCTCAACTACTGGATCCTGGATTTTCTGACTGGGAGACCTCAGCCAGTCAGTATTGGAGCATCATCTCCAATACCACCATGCTGAGCACAGGGGCCCCCAGGGATTTCAAGAGAGCCTGCCGTGATTATTCACCACTGAATATCAACGGTTCCTCAGTAAAGACTGTCAAGAATAAGTGCCCTGGTGCTCACATCACGAACAACCTCAAGTGGACCCTCAACACCAACTCTATTGGCCGGTAAGCCCAGCAGCATGTCCTTCCTTCCTTCCTTCATTTCACGAAAGCTTCTGCAGCATTCAGGTCTTCACTACCAGGATGAGAAATAGTTTCTTACCCCAGGCTATTAGACTCCTAAATCAGAAATGAATTACAAACTGCACTTCACACACACACACACACACATACACACACACACACACACACACACACACACACACACACACACACACACACACACAC
>JBBPCX010000023.1:6370712-6383303 GCA_037974365.1 Hydrocynus forskahlii | reverse complement strand
AGGTACACATGCAATGCCACCAGAAATACACAATGCAAGCATTCCATCAAAGATGGGGAGGAGTCTGCTCCTGGGGGACCTCCCAAAGGAGGCCACCTTTCATTGTCTGCCACACACGTGGACAAAGATAAAGAGGAAATCACCTATAGGCCTTAAATTTCAGTAATCTAGCTCAAGTTTAGCTTAGACATCTGACCAATGTCAGACCAAGCCATTAACAAAGCCAAGCCTGCAACAGGTATTTCCGAGGCCTCTGTGAAAGTGAAGATGTGACCCTGCAGCATGTACTCTGTTTCTCTGGCAGCTCAGTAAACTGCATGTATATAGGTGCATGGAAACTGTTTACTACATATGCAACTATTTGGAAATTGTCCTTAATATACAAGATGTTAAGTAAATCTTGAGCATGTATGACCCCAAATGAAAGGAGGGATTAAAGCTGATTAGTCTCGGGATTATTGATTATTGGCACGCTGCTCGGCTTAATTAAGATAATTGTTTGTGTCACCATTGCAGAAATAGATGAACTGGCGATTCATTCCATTTCAGACTAAGCCTCCATTACGCTTATTGCTTGGGCGCAGACCATCAAAAAGAGGGCTCCATGAAAATTAGCTTTCAGGGCATGCATCAACAACCAACAAGGCATTGCAGAAACAGCAGAGAAATGTGTGCACCATGTATTTGCATAGCTTGTTCAAACAGATCTGTGACATTATCTTTGTATTTAATTACCAGCATTCAAAAGCAGTAGCACAGAACACTGATCATTTTAACCATAGATTAAAGCTGTCAGAGCAAGCTGCTCCACTCATAGCCAGCCAGACATGCCATTTATATTACTGCAAGCCCACTGCCACCCACACTGCCTCATACATCAATCTGGAGAACTCAGCATGCGTGTGTGTGTGTGTGTGTGTGTGTGTGTGTGTGTGTGTGACGCTTAATGTGTGTGTGAGACGCTTGGTGTGCTGAGAAGGTCAAAGTGCTGTAGTGTCCTCCTCTGTAAGCAGTCCAGCATCGCACTCTTTCAGCCACACAGAAGACCCACGTGTCAATCCAGAACATGAATGATGAGAGATTATTAAAGAGTAAAACAGGAGTGGATGTGAATATGTTTGCTTTCAAGACAATAATACAAAACCTTTTTGAACAAGCCAGTTTTACATTAAGTGACATAAATGATAATACATGTTAATATATAAATTAGTATGATGAAACATTGAACATACATCAGTTATTTTACTTGATAAATTGCAGACTTTTAAGTAAGCTGAAAATGGTTAAATATGAGTGACAGTTCTCAACTTTCTCAAAGAAACAGAAAATGTACAAATAATGTCATAATATAACATTTGATTATTATTATTATTATTATTATCATTATTATTATCATTTGTATGTTTTAATTCTGAGATATTTCCATGGCTGTATCCTATGTTGGATGTTTATAAGTGTGTTAGAAATTTTCTGACTATGTGGCATGTGTTTATTATTGTAGTTTTCTGCAATGTTGTGTATATGTTTATCTAATAAATCTAATTTGTTTAGACCTTTATGTAATGCATGTGGGATGACACCAGTGAAAGACAGAACAATGGGGACAATGAGCACCTTCTCCATTCTCCAGAGGTGTTGTATTTCATGTGCCAAATCTGTGTATTTGTGTATTTTATCTGTGTGTGTCTTTTGTAGGTTGTGTGTGTCTGGTATGGCGATGTCTATAATTTATGTGGTTTTGTTCTGTTTGTTTATCAGTGTGATGTCAGGTCTGTTGTGGTGGATGGTTCTGTCTGTCAGGATGGTTCTGTCATAGTACAGTTTGTGTGTTCTGTTCACCAGTACTGTGTTAGGTGTGTATTTGTAATATGGTGTGTGTGTTGATGTTATAGTGCTAACTGTTGGTGTATGATGTTTGTAACCTGATTGTGTCTGTGTGTATAGTCTGTATGTGTCTGTGTGTGTAGTTTGCAGCAAGATGTGATATGTTGTATTGTTTCTTGCGCAGTGTGACCGTATCTACAGGTGCTGTCTGTGATGCTTGTGTCCTTCAGTATGTATTTTCTGTAATTTCTAGTGTTGATGACTTGGTCTTGAATAGCTAACATGAACCCTTCAGTCTCACTGAACAGATGTCTTATTATTAGTATCATTATTATTATTATTATTGTTATTATTATTGTTATTGTTATTATTGTTGTTGTTTTGTTATTGTTGTTGTTATTATTGTTATTGTTATTATTATTATTATTGACCCAAAAATGATCATTTTGGTCAGGGTAATGTAGGCCAGTCTTTCGACAGAGAAAGTTCTATATTATAACTGCAATATGCCATAATAACCCATAGGCTGAGATCTGAGGCACATTTGGCTTAAGATACAGCAAGCAGGATGGTGTTGGTGATGACCAGCAGGACTAATGGCCAGCAAAGCATGAGCGCTAATCTCATTGTACTGGTCCATCTGCGAGAGATGACCTCTGGACATCGTGCCACTACAATTGCCAACCCCCCACCACTGGTAACAATTCACTCTCAGAAAAAAGACATTGCTAAGAAGCTACTATTGTGGTACATGGGTGTTTCCATTCCAAGCAGAATCTAACATCAAGAGCAATTAAATATAAGACTTTCAGGTAAACATGTCTACAATTAAAAACATAAGCTTCACATTAACTTCATATCTTAACTAGAATATTCTTTTTGGACTGTCCTTCTCAACATTCATGAACAATTTAACATAATTATCATTAAATTATTTCCAGCACTGGTAATGTTCAATCACAAGGTCAATATTACAAGGTCAATGTTATTTGCTTAACTGAATTAAGGAAAAAAATGTTAATTTTGTTTTTAAAGCTATTATAAATAGCTGGGCATCTGTTTTCATCTTTAAATTAATAAATCCCTTTGTGCAAGATAACTGGATGGAAGCTGTTAAAATGCTATTAAAAACAAAGATTTTCAAAACAAATTTGTGTTTAAAAGATCAGCTAGGGCTAATAACATAACAGTAGCATGGGAAGAAGGCAGTAAATGCAGATATTATTACTAAACATGTGATGATGCCCAAAGAGGTTTTTTGCATCTTTGTTGTGCCAAATTAGGAAAAAAAGGCATGTTGCATTAGCCGCAGATTGTGGGAAGGCATCTTTAAACCCACAGCATAATGTTCAGTGGAACAATAGGAGGGCCAATTCAAAGGTTAACATGTACCAGGAGATCCTCTGTCTAACCCTTTCCCCACCACTTCCTAACTTCCTAGCGGAGCACAGGACACAGGAGCACATTCACACAAACACACACACATAAGTAAATAGTGATGATGCCGTTGGTAATGATGGGTAAAATGGCGGTTAGATGGGAGTTGGGAAAAAGCTGAAATCAGAGGAATGTGGCAGCTGCGATGGATGGCAGCATGGTGAGTAATGTGTCAGAGGAGCATCGATGGCCAAGTGCAGCACCACAGGTCCTGTTCACTCACTCAGAAATCCCTTTCAGTGAGGAAAAGGAGGGAGAGAGAGAAAAAGAGAGAGAGAATGAAAAAGAGAGTGAGAGAGAGGGGGAGGGAAAGAAAGAGAGAGAGGGGGAGGGAAAGAAAGAGAGCGAGGAAGAGAGAAAGTGAGAGCTTTACCTAGGCTTCAGTGGATAACCAAAAGAGCCCTAAGACCACACTCTGGAAATGCAAGAGGAAGTAAAGCAAGAGGAAGCAAGAGAGAAGGTGACAGTGATAGGGTTGAGGGAGAGTGAGAGAGAGAGGAAAAGGGACAGAAAGGCAAAAAACATCATAAACAGAAATCGAGAGAGATAAAAAGTGAGGACAAAATCAGAAAAGGAGGAGGACAGAGGGAGAGAAAGAGTGTTGCAGAATGGAAGAGGACCTTCACTGCCCTCTTTCTCTCTCTCCTCCTGCTTCACCATCCTGGCTGACAGTGAGAGGGGGCACAAGGAGGACCTCCGGCAGCTGTCAATATCCATAGTTCGTCTCAACACTCTTCCCTGCCTCACTCTCTAAACAAAAGGACCATTAACAGCAAGCAGAAAGAGTGGACATCGGGTAGTGGTTTGTGTAGCACTGTCCTGATTGGTGCTGGAGCCAATCAAGCTATATTTTAAAATATTAAACTCTGTTTCTCTCTGTTGCTCCAGAGGAATGAAGCTTGACCATGATAACTCCTTATGGATTACTATACCTGACCTAATGAATAACCATCAGTAAACATGTTTTTCAAAAGATTTTATGTCGTGATGGCTTCATGAAAAGTCGTGAAATTGGGTTGTAACTAGTGATGCACTTGTGATGGTTATGCAGAATTAACATAGAGATACAGTATCATGATTAGGAGTAGATTTTGATATTTCAAATAAATGACTGGAACTGATACTGCTATTACTTTTAGATAGATTATTTAACTGCTGCAGTTAGAGAGGGAAATCACTGCTGATTGTTATGATGTGTTTATCATGTCTTTAGCTCAAATGTTCCTGTGCAATAATGCCTACAATATAACTATGCAGTAGCCTACAACAGGTTCGGGTTAAAAACTACAGTAACAATAGAATTAAAACTGCTCACTCTGGTTTTATTTGTGGTACTACTCAAAAACAGCCCACTATATCCATGTGTGATTTGGCCAAACTTATGTATAACACTCAAACATAAGTATAACTTAAAATGCATTAAAATCTCAAAGCACATCCTCTTATTGCTAGTATCAAACTACATTTTTAACAAAGATTTTTCATTATGCCATCTTTTTGTTGCCATAAAAATTAAAGTCTACATACCTTATACAGTCTTATATGTAAAATTTAAGCTTACATTATATTTTGAAGCTGAATAGATCTGCTGCTGTTGTCATGAGACAAAAATAAATGTCATCAAAAAAGGCATGCACTGTGCGATCTGAGAACTTTTAGAGCCCTGTAGAAAATGTAAAACGCAGCCAAATGTGCCAGGCCCTCTGAGGATAGTGTTAAGTTTCATGCAAGTTTAATATCCTATTAAGCATTTAAAGCTCACCAAAAATGTCACTGTTCGTTTTGAGTTTAAAAAATAATGCTGCAAACACTTGCACCTGCAGCCCCCCACTATGCACAATAATGCATATGTACCCCTGACTGCCCGCAAGAGAGATTTGAGTAATCCAATCACTATGTGTTCCTGAGACGCAATGGACCCCATATCTATACTTGCTCTCCACTTATGATTGCATAACACTTGCATAACAATATGTTATTGCCAGGTGTAAAATGGGCTGTGTAGTGTCTGCGTGTCTGCAGGGAATAATTTAAAAAGGAAAATGAAAACAGTCGTAACGTTTAAAATGTCAATGAAGCAGTTAAGCTAGCCACATTTTGTCAAAACATGGTTGAAATTGTTGCAAAATCAGACTATTACATTAGTCTATTACACACTTATACACAAAAGTATAAGTGTGCTCAAAGTGAAGAAAATGAGTTCATTAGGCAAATTAGACAAATACAACAGTCATTTCAATAAAGGTTATCAAAAACATCACTTCAGACTGTGCCAAGGTGTGCACAAGCTAATTAAGAGGTGATTTTACAATGGCGTTTTAATGGAATTAGCAGCTCAGCATATCATGCTAATGTGCTTGAAACATGCAGGTGTATCCTTAACGAAAATGGGGTAGGTATTGACTGGTACTCAAGCAAATGAATGACAAACTTCCCCCATTATGCAGTTCTTTCTTTGCTGAGTTAATGTGCTTAGCTAATGTTCCTTCCCCAGGAATCTTTTACTGTAATTTTACAGGAGCTGCTGCTAAGACCATAAGAGCAGCTCTATTCTCTATTCAATATTAATGGGGAGTGTGAGTCTTGGGCAGGAAAGTGTTCAGTTTATAAGCACCATGGATAACAAACGGGGTTGTGGGGGGTATGAAGGGAGCTGGGGGGATAGAGAAATTGAGTTAGAGTGCCCTGGATAACCAGGCAGAGGGCCGTGAAGGACTAGGGTCCTTAACAAGGGCTGGGTCCCATCCAATCCCCCTGAGAGAGTCTTCCTCAGCCCAATTCTAATTCATAAATGTATATGTAACTTTGCTACGATTAATAATAAACAGCCCCCCTTGCCAAGTGCTAGCTGTTTGTAAATGTATGTGTCTCAGCAGATTTGCATTGACTGAATATGTGTTTGTGTGTGTGTGTGTGTGTGTGTGTGTGTGTGTGTGTGTGTGTGTGTGGAGGTGGCATTAATGGCGGAGGATTGCCGCAGTGTAGGCAGCGTTAGTGGCCATAAAACTGACTGCCTGAATCATTGGCCACCCTTGTGCTCCAGTGCTGCTCCAGATTTTAGTACTGCTGTGGCCTGTGCTGAACTGACGTAGTTCCTCTCTAGGCCACAAAGAGTGATGGGTAAACTTCAGGATAATTGCCTTTGGTTGCACACCGGCTTAGATGCAACCTTGGCTGACCACAGCCTACAAATCTGGCATTTGTTTACCCAACGCGCAGCAGACAAATACTACAGCCTACACAGAAACATTATCAGAAGCTACGCCAGTGACTACAATTAGCTCCATATTACGAAGCATGAAAAGCCAATGATAAAACACTTAAAGTGTGAAAGTCCATTTAACACCTCCTTTAGAAATAACACACAGTCAAGATCAACATACATAATCAAGCATTCACATTCAGCAGACACATCAGTACTTATATTATTCAACTGCAGAATGAGCACAGTATTAAGTGCCTTCCTCAAGGCCACAACGGCAGGCAACAACAGTTGGACTCATCCCATCATCAGTTCCTATATCACAGCCAACCTCCCTGGCCATTGGTTTATCATCTAAAGTCTGCTGTATCTTTTCAGTGCAGTCACCTAGTAATAAAAAATGTCATCCAAGTAAAGAAATTGTACACTCTTGACTATCAAAAGTCTACATATGCAGGAACAGGCCATAACACCTCACTACACATTACCAGGTCCCCAGACTTTAAAATCCTTTAGTATGCCTTCCAGTGTCAAAGCAGTTATTCCAAAAAGGAATCCATTACTAATTACTACCCATTACTTTACTTTTACCTTACTCTATAATTCAAACAATCTGTCCCAACTGGAAAACACAGAGGGAAATTTATTTCAGTGTTATTAAGAATGAAATTACAATCACAGTATATATAATTCAAAAGACATGTCGGTATAAAAGTTTTGGCTCTGAAAAAGACAGGCAGTTATGCTTGATTCAACCTTAAAGGTAGGGCTACACAAACACCCAGAACCTAGCCTGTAAACTAATGGCTGCCTTATAATTTGAAACAGAACTGATTCTGAATGAAAATTGAATCTGAGTCTTTGTTTTTCTGCACTGAAAACCAGTGTCATATAAGCATGATTAGATCACTTGACAGAGGTTAGATGAGGTTTTTGCCTTTACTTGTGCTGCACTGTTTACATTCACAATTACAATCACATGGTCAGCTGTGGCAGGCAACATGTGCAAGCTATGTATGAAGACAAAAAATATATGTAATATATATATATATATATATATATTTTAGTAATCTTTCTAAGACATGAGTAATGAAAGTGAGGAAATTAAATCAGTAACATTAATTACGTTACAAAATTTTGAAATGTAATGTGTTACTAAAAAGCAAAGAGTATGACAAATTAATGGCTGATTGCTTCTGTGAATCCACGGTCACATTGAAAATGAGTAAAATGTGTCTGGACTGCTTGTACTCAATTGGTTTTACTCTACCATTCAGAAAAGAAGATATTTTCCTTAGTCTGTAAAAGCTTGCTCACTTTGTCTGGCATGGGTTGTCCACATTAGACTGTGACTTCTAAACGGGGCTGATGAGGTACTCTTATTGCGGTATAGTGTTTAATCAGTTTCCTTTCTGACCACCATCATGTTTTTCCATTCAAAAATTAATGACTGAAGAGAGGTTCTCAGTCCTTTCAAAAATTTTATTAACTTTTACTTGCCCCTCATTATGGCACATATGATAATACTAGAAATACACTTTCAGATCCTCTTAGGATGAGAAGATTATTGAGAAAGTTTAAGAAATTGATGAAGTCCTACTTTAAAGGCCCATTTAGGACATTTTGAGAGCAGTTGTAATAGATTACAATTCCCAGCACACATGCTGAGTCGTAGGTCAGGAAATGTCTGAAACACATACTATCCTCCTAGCCAAATCATGCCCTTGAGCCAAGCACTTATGAGCAATGGCTTTCCAGGAAGATTTCACACTGGTCGTTATTCATCCAGTTCATGTTTTTTAAGGGTAGGCCTATCACAGCGATGCAAACAAACTGAGGACGTCGAATTTGCACATACCTTGTACTTAATAAAAATACCCTGAAGATACAATACTTTTCAATGATTAATGAACACTGTACAAAACACGGAATGTTAATGGAAGAAACAGCAGAGAGCATGAGGGCTATACTTAGACCTATAAGGTGAGATATTAAATTAAGAGTAGACTGTGGAGGTAAAGAATGGAGCCAGCTAACCAGCAGCTGCATTGCTGGAGGCTGAGGCAGAAGCTACAGTAGCAGCAGAAGACGAATGAATGAATTAGAAGCTGAAGAAAGATGTTTTCGGGCTCTGATGCTAGGCTGGCTGCAAGGGGCTTGAAGGAAATGGTAGTGGGAATGAGGCACTCAGACAAGACGGAGGCCAACTGAACCAACATACAAACAGAGGAAACAAACACAGAGGCAAAAGGTAGGGCATACCTGGGTACTGAGCTGCTCCTGCATCAAACAAAGAAGAAAAGAGAAAGAGAGAAGGGTTAGCAGATCAAGCTTCACATAAAGCCCCAGCGCAGCTGAACAAGTATGAGCCAGCAGAGCAGAGTGCCATGAAGACATTCAAGCACTGTAGTCATTTTTAGACACAAGGAAAGAACATGCAGGTGGGGGAGAGGTATGGGGGAGTTCTAACCAAACAAAACAGAGAAATATTTTTCTTTGTGACATCCTTCTATCAGAGCCCAAAAAATAAACCGGTTACAATTTCACATCTTAATCAGCTCCTAAAACAGCAGGAGTCATGAATTTTAAACGGGAGAAATCATTCGAGCCCTACATGAAGCCTCACATAGAACATTACCTTAATGCGTTCACTGCTTTCTCCCAGCAGCGCACACCCTGGAACTTCATTAATTACAGCATGTCAACAGCACCTGGGCTCAGTCTCTCCCTTCTCCAGCCGCTTACCACTACTGCAAATCACGGGCTAATGCACTGGCCCTGGAATCCACAGCACTGTTTTAAAAAGCACTTACAGCCAAAGAAGAGAGTGGATGAATTGTGCTTTGAGTCAGATTCTTATTAGAAAACCAATTTCCTCTTATGCGTTTTTGCCAAATTTCGATCTTGGCAAAGCACTAATTATCATTCTTCTTTTAATATGCAGGAAGCTGCAGCAACAGCTATTCAGAACAGAGACAGACCTCATGCTCCAGCTTTGTATAAGAGCACTCCTGGTTTCTCTGTCACACTGAACCGACTGAAGCTGCTTGGCAATGTTCATAAAAGGTGCTGTGGCCATAGCTAGATAACAGACATATTCATGACATTACAGGTCTAACCACAGATATGACCACAGAAAATCTTTCAGCATAATCCAAAACAAGGCAAAGATAGTACATGCATTGGTACAGTCACAGACTTTTGTCTTCTTTTAGCTACAAGGTCAGTGAAACTCACCACGAAATGGGTAACTTGGGATATATTATGATGTATTTCTGAAGTTTGAATTGATGTAAAATAATACTTTGGTTTATCAAACCTAATGGCTCTCAAACTGGGGGTGGCTGATGGGTATTCATAGGGTTGTGGATAAATGTACAGGATTGTATCTCTATTCTTTTATTTAGTTTGTTGACGTTATTTAGTTTGTTGACAGATCACCACCCTAGAAAGAAAATTCTCAGACTCCCTTCATATTATTCTCAGTAACTTTAACAGAGCAAAACTAAACCACAAACCTCCCAAGTACAGACAGCATATTAACTGCCCCACCAAGGACAATATCACGCTGGACAACTGTCACAATATTTTAAAAGATACCTATTGCTCTGTTCCCCAGGCAGCATAGGGACAGCGTTCTGATCACTGCCTGGTCCATCTTATTCCAGTTTACAGGCAACAACTTAAATGTGCCAGGCCTGCAGTCAGCCACAACCCTGCGTCAGTATGCAAGAAATCACCATCTATAGATGATCCCACCCTCTGCTGAAGCAAATAAAGACCTGGCAGACAAGCTGAACAACATCTACTGCAGGTTTGAGATGGACAGATTCACACACCTCACCCACGTCACCCCAGAGACAATGACCTCCATCACACCTCTCACCCCTCTACCCTCCCCCCTGGAACTCAGAATACACAAAGAGGATGTGAGCCAGCTGTTCCAGGAACAGAAAACCAGGAAAGCACCTGGACCAGATGGTGTATCCCCCTCCTGCCTCAAAGCCTGTGCTGATCAGCTGGCTCCCATCTTTACCCGCATCTTCAATAGATCCCTGGAGCTGTGTGAAGTCCCGTCCTGCTTCAAATGCTCCACCTTCACCTCGGTCCCCAAAAAACCCTCCATCACAGGACTGAATGACTAAAAGACCTGTCACCTTGATGTCTGTGACCACGAAATCCTTTGAATGCCTGGTTTTAGCCCATCTGAAGGATATTCCAGGACACTAGCTGGAGTCTCTGAAGTTTGCCTACCAGGCAAACAGGTCGGTGGTTGATGCAGTGGACTTGGGACTGCATTACATCCTTCTCGACCGTCTAAGAACTTATGCCAGGACCCTGTTTGTGGACTTTAGTTCGGCTTAAAACACTATTGTGCCTAAACTCCTCTCCTCCAAACTCTCCCAGCTTAACGTGTCACCTGCTACCTGTCAGTGGATCACCAGCTTCCTGACAGACAGGAAGCAGCAAGTGAGGGGAGATCACTTCTGAAACACAGTCCCTCAGTATTGGTGCCCCTCAAGGATGTGTCCTCTCCCCACACAGCTGTCATTCAGGATGGTGATGAGTCTGCATACCGACAGGAACTTGAGTGGCTGGTACTCTGGTGCAGTCAACACAACAGCTCAAGACTCTACAGTCTTGAGCTGAACACGATTAGAGGTCAACCGAATATTAGTCTGGCCAATTACTTGGGCCGATATTTGGCCATTTTTACATAATCGGCATTGGCCGATGTCAGTGCATATTAAGACTGATTAACAGATATGCGTATTTATGGGCAGCACCATTGTGGAACATGTGTGACACGTATGCTTACTGCTAACAAAGTAGCCTAAAGATAGCTTACCGTTAACACAGTAGCCTACAGTTAGCTTATATACGGAAACCAAAAATTATTAAAGAATCAAGTTGATTAGACACATTGTCAACTGCTTCTGTATCTGAGGAAATGTCTGTCTCTCTCTCTCTCTCACTCTCTCAATCTCGTGTCGCAGCAACATCATTGTGCTTAAAGACGAAGTTGCTCAGGACAATGTTGAAGAAAACTAAATGCTTAAATGCGTGACTACACTAAACAACGATTGATGCTGCCATGTCTGTTTATAAATGAAAGTCTTTCGCATGTGAAAGTGGAAAATTCATTTGCAATGAAAGAAATGTGCAAAGAGGCAGAAAAATTACAGTATGAGGTAGATGGATGTGCAACGGAGCTTAGTGTGCAAATGAGCTTAATGTGCAAAGTGACCTAATGTGCAAAATTACAGTTGAGGTAGGCCAGCTGTTCAGGAGTCTGATGGTAGTGGGGAAGAAGGAGATGTTGAGTCGTGAGGTTCTAGATTTCACACTTCTGAACCTTTGTCCTGAGGGCAGGAGTGTGATAAGATAAGATTAGATAAGATAAACCTTTATTAGGACCACAAGTGAGAAATTTGGTTAGCACGGCAGAAAGTGGACAGTACAAAAAAAAAAATTAAAAAACAAAAAACAAAATCGGCCATCAGCCGACCCTGATTTCTAAATATCGGCAATGGCATCAGCCATAGAAAAACCCATATCAGTCGACCTCTAGAAGAGATAACAGTGGACTTCAGGAGACATCCTTCAACTCTGCTGCCCCTCACCATATCAGACAGCCCAGTGTCTACTACGGGGTTCCTGGGTACCACCATTTCCCAGGACTTGAAGTGGGATATCAACATCTCCATCCTCAAAAAGACCCAGCAAAGGATGTACTTCCTGAGACAACTGGGGATGTACAGTCTTAAACAGGAGCTGCTGACCCAGTTCTACTTTGCAGTCATTGAGTCTTTCCTGTGCTCCTCCATCACAGTCTGGTATAGAGCAGCCACTAAACAGGACAGGAACAGATTGCAGTGGATTGTACGGACAGAAGAAAAGATCATTGGTGCCCCCCTGCCCTGCATCCAGGACCTGTAACTCTCAAGAACCAGGAAACGGACAGGAAGAATCACCACAGATTCCTCATACCCTGGACACAGACTTTTTGACCTGCTGCCTTCTGGCAGATGATATAGAAGTGGCTAATAAAAAATGGCTAATAAAAAGTTGTCCCGTGATGTCTTGTGAGTGTTTTTGCCGATTCTGACTCTGAAGGGGAATATTTG
>JBBPCX010000023.1:6344188-6370612 GCA_037974365.1 Hydrocynus forskahlii | reverse complement strand
TAAGACAACATGCATAAAGAGGATGATGTGGACAAAATACTCATTTGCCTAATAATTCTGCACTCCCTGTATATATGAATACTAAAAATCTATATTGCGTATTCATATTGCAGATTGTATATTACTGTACATTATATTGTTCAGTACATTGTTTATTGTATCTTTACATATTGTTGTTTTATACTGTTGTGCTTGAGAGACACAATCGCCCGGAATCAAATTCCTTTTATGTGCTCACTCACAACACTTGGCCAATAAACATGATTGTGATTCTGATTTATGTATAATTTAAGCTAAAATTAGTAGCAGTCATTTAGGAAAAATGTTCATACTTTCAACCTTATTATAAGTACTGAACATATATGGCTTTGGTTAAGTGTAGGATGATTAAGGCATGCATTTTGTACAGTGCTAAAATCAAACACTAAATAAAAAAGAATATGGAGTAAGAAAATATTATGCTATTACACCTGTCATTTTTAAAGTGTATCTGGTCACTCTTCATTATTCTCTCCAACAGTCCTTACATGTACAATATATGTGGGTAGAATCTGCAAGGCTGTTTTAGGATTCATGACATGGGCCTGGGTGCAGTGACTAACTGGTCGAGGGACACAAGGGAGCAGGGGCCACCCTAGATATCAGACCCCTGGAACAGTGGCCATGTGAAGCGCTCCAGTAATGTTAAGTAAATGCGAAATGTCACAAGAATAACGTAGCGTTGGATTGTCAACCTCGGGGCCTGTGCGGGTCTTGCCAGGCCTTTCGAAGGCCACACAGCTTGGGTTGGAGATGTCCATGTCATTGCTTTGCACTCCTGCCCCCAAGGTAAGGTTAAACGTTCCAACCAGAGGAATGCATTAAACATGAGTTAGCCCACATGAGAGCAGCTTTCTACTCCAAAATGATAGCAGCATTAACTTGGGGGTCAGCGAGCATGAGCTGAATTAATGAAGCCCCAGTGTGTTTCTTTACGTTCCCCTAAGCACAGAGAGCACTTCACACAGACCTGCCTGCACAAGGCCTGTATGTTAGTTATGAATATGTCATGTCATTGTTGGAGCATTGATGAAGAATAGACAGAGCAGGACACAAGAAAGGCGACTAGGCAGAGAAGAGGGATGAAAAGAAGAAAACATTGTATGAGCATCATTAGCATCACTATAAAAAGTGCAATTTGATCTGGAAATAGC
Organism: Hydrocynus forskahlii; assembly: GCA_037974365.1. Lineage (NCBI taxonomy): Eukaryota > Metazoa > Chordata > Actinopteri > Characiformes > Alestidae > Hydrocynus > Hydrocynus forskahlii. The sequence continues at coordinate 6,369,419 of JBBPCX010000023.1, read as the reverse complement.
AGTCTCAACATAAACATCTCCTATTTTGGTGTACTCTTGACCCACAGCAAAGGGTAGCAAACAAGAGCATGCTGCTTGTGCTAGGGTTTTTGGACATGATTAGTCCAGTCTTCCATAGTGAGGCCAGGGCCAAAGAGTAGCCTCAGCCAACTTCACACAAAACAACAAGCCACAGTGTGCATGTCTCCCATGCAAAATTAGAAAAAGGTCTGGCCTTGTATTGTACATTCACTGTACTGGCGCTTCACGATTCACAAATCCACTGCCCATGGTGTTTTAAATTAGACATCATAAGTGAGCTCCATTAAAGCATGATCATCAATAGTATTCAAATAACTGCCTCTTTGAGCCTCTGCCACTGGAGCTCAAGACAGAAAAGGAGAAAAACAAACAATTTTTCCCAACAGAAAACACTGAAAGTATTGCGCAGAGTGACTGAGGTAAAATTCACGGTGTTGCCTCTTTTTTTCCCTCTGCATTTTCTTTTCCAGGCATGGAAAGGGGAATGGGTAGGAGTGGCAGCTAAACTGGGACAACATTAAAAAAGCCACAAACCCAAACCGAAGACTCTTCTGGTTGCCGTTGCCAGAGAGGGCTGGAGTGAGAGTGTACCTGATCCATAATAGGGAGGGATTTATGGTGTGTCTGCTAGGCCGTGATTAGACACCACTGCCGCCAGTCTGATAAGCTCCCTCATTGATGGGAATATTCACCCCAGTGTCCTCGAGCCATCTTTCAGGAGGGAGGGGTAAGAGGAGAGAGAGGGAGAGAGATAGACAGGAAGAGGGATCATCTTTCCCAGCATCCACAGCCTCCATCAGCCTCTGACTTTCAAGTGACTTTTTAGGTTTCCTGAATTTGAAGTGTACTTATTCAGAGATGCCACAGCTACCCCATGAGCAAAACTGAGTCTGTAATCCACCTGGTTTGAAATTCGACGTGCAGTGCTGCTCTCCTTTCACGATTCACAATAATCTTGGAGAATTCAACAGTATGGCCACTAACCAACCAAAAGGGCTGGTCTTTTAATTGAAACTTTGAGTCCAAAATGTCTCTTCCTCACTCCCTGATGGTTGGTAGGAATATACTTGCTATGAATGTGGATTTTTCAGTCATTTGGTACGTAGACTGCTGACTGTAGGCTACAAAGAGAAGTTCAAATAGGACCTGCCAGGCCTTCATGTAATTAAAAGGTTAGGAGAGAGCAGTCTCATATCCACCTCAAAGGGGAACTGGGCAGAAAGGGCAGAAGTGCATGAGGTGGTCAACATGTCTGTTTAACCATGGGTTTCTGAACAGCATGCCAAAGGTTCTCAGAAGAGAAATGTATTGCTCAAATGCTGGTCTTTCACAAATCAAAAGACTAACTAGAATTATCCCTTAGAATGCGAGCATCAGGTATCCTTGCTGGAAGAGCAACACATGGTAAATTGTCATTATACAGCAAAACAACTCCTTGTATGGAAGCTCAACCAGTTTGTGTTGATGCTTGAGGTGTCAGACATCATTCTGAGTCTTGTTTGGTGTTTGTTTCACATAGAAACAAAGTTATTGTCATCTACAAAAAAAATACATGTAATAATAATAATAACCACTACTGGGGCTTAAAAATGGCATAACATGCAAATGCCCATAAACAAAAATGTCCAAATTTATTTTATTTTAGGTCTTAGAACCCAAGAGAACATTCAGGATAGTCTAGGCCCACAAGTGGTACATGGAGTGAAAGAGCATCAAGCGGCAAGCGTTTAGGAGAGTAACCACCTGGGTTTTAGTTGTTGAAATCATATTTTACTAATACACTCTAAAGGTTAAGAGAAATTGTGTTAGACAAAATGAGACAAAATATATTTCTGGCCTAATTAAAAATGATAACAGTTGTATATTTTTTTGTAATTCAGTGTTTTTTTATTTATTATCAGGGTATAACAGTTATATATTGATACTGATAAAGTTCTTCGTCTTCCATAAGAAATGGTTCAAAGCAAGAGTATTTAGTTCAGTTGCAGATACATGTCAACAGTATTGCCTTGTCAACTATGAACACAATGTTTTTATTTTATTAAGTTTATTGAGATCTCTGCTAAAACTCAAGAAGAGATGTCAGATTTTTTTTGCTTAGGAGAAATATCTGAACAGCAGGTGACTTAAGAAAATGTCTGCTTAGTTTTCCCATTTGATCTCATTGTCATTCAAGAGAGACAACAGAGATGATATGGACAATTTTCTTTTTCTTTTACATTGGCCTATCTCCTATGCATTACTCTGCAGGGGTTATAAAAGTATATTTGCTGTATGTCTCACTGCAGAAAGTCGATTTAAGATCACGGGCTCATGGAGGGTGAGGACTGAGCTGGAGAACTGGAGGAGGGGGTGAACCTTGTGGTGTACATACTTACAGATGCCTGCTACTTGGCCTATATCCAATAGCACTAGAAAGTGGAAAACTGTCTGGTCTGTATGTTAGAAAGTGGCTGTTCTGTATGGTAACTTTATCTCAAGCAAAAAATTAGCAGAGAGCGAAACAGCTGCACAACAGTTACCTCTGCTTTCTGTGACGTTCACTTTACTTTCTCCTACCTGAGCTCATTTGTACACCAAATAATGCATGGGATTTGAGCCCTAAATTGTCTGACACATATCCTGAATATTTCCATGAAAAGGCTGTGTGCTGATAAAGAAAATAATTGCTCCTTGTCTATGTAAAAGGAACTATGTTACCTAATTAGGCAAGCTAAAAACTAAATACCCACTAAAATCACTGAGGACATTAACAAAAAAAGAGTCAGAGATGACTCACTCAGCCATTTGGGGAAAGATTTAGAATGCATGTCACAAATTTTAAACAAGCGTCCTTCAGACAGAAGAAAAACATGTTACATTTAGCAATCAATACTCCTCCCTAAACAATGGACTTGGCAGAAACCATGAAGCTTGGTGTCAACCAAGACATTGCCTATAATGGGGAATTAACTGGAGGGGGATTAAAATCGTAATAAATATATTAAAACATTTTTGCACTAAACAAATGGAAGAGTACAGAGCACAGGCAGTTTGATGTGGAAATATTTAACGATGTGAATGTGGAACGAGGTGCACTGACAAAATTTGGCAAAAATGAAAGGGGCCCAAAGTCCCCTCTGGAGGTCATGGACAGGATTTACTGTTTCTGATATCCATTCATCAATGCATTATTGAGAGGCTTGAGTGAGACTAATTTTGTCCAAACATTCTCACAGAATTCAGAAGAGAAATGACAATGCTTGGTTTCAGAGGGAACACAATACCGTCAAGCCCCCACCTCCGCCAATCTTTGCTTTCTACTTAATCAAATCAACCTTCCCCTTTGTATCAAAAGATCAAATGGAATACTAAAACATATCCATTCTACTAATGCCATTACAGAGAACAGGGCAGGGAGATGGACACTTTAATCCCCAGTATCAACCCACACAAAAGACAGAGTAGCCACTGCACTGGCATTAGCTACATATTTGTCCCAAAGACAGGAGCTCATAGCTTCTCTCATTGCTGACAGATAAGACAACCCCAGCCTCCGATATTTAGCAAGATTTTACTCCTCCTCCATTCTTTTCTTTTTTTTGCAGCATGATGAGTGATGTCTCTGACATGACACAGTGCTTTCCTACCTGATGCTGCATTGGCAAAGTCAAGACTTTCAAACACATGTCCCACATCACTCTGGAGACAAGATACCACTGGAAAAGATTAAGCGGATGCACTGGGTTTTTGTTATCTGCTGGGGGAGCGCAGCGATGATGCGTTTTAACAGTGCAACTACATTAAACTCTCAACAGTTTGATACAGAGTAGGAGATGCTGAACCCAAACAACAAACTCTCTTAGTGACAGGAGCTGCCACTGCCTGCTGCATACCGGCCTCAGTCTCTGTCTCAGAGTGTGCTCAGTCCCTGTAAAGCCTTGGATATATTCAATTATTAGTCACATTTGCTATAATGTTTGTTATAATACTGCTATAATGTTTATGTTGCTTCCTGTAATGAAATTCTTGTACAACAACTTCTATCGACCCCTGAGAATTAAAGAAGCTGCTTCTACTACTGTGCTTTTAAGACTGACATATGTATGTTCATGGTTATGATCATACACTTGATTACTCAAATTGTAAGATGTTGCTAAATCAAACTGAGCAAGGAATTGTGTAACTCCCTTATTAGGAGATTCTGAAATATGGAGGTACAAACTCTCAAATTTAAGTGCATTACTAGCATACACAATTAGACCACACACAGATACCAATTGGGAAAAAAAGTTTAATATACTGCAACTGGCAGATAGCTAAATCAGAAATTAAAAATCTGAGTGTGTATCTCTTACACGCTTCTTAATTTTCTATGTGAAGTGATTACTTCAACTGCCTCAACAATCTGCAGACCAGGGTAGAAGAGCCCTGATGTAGAACCTATATAAAATAGTGGTGCATTTGGGCAGACCTTCTCCTGTTGAGAAGTCAAAAGGTATGACACCAACAGATCATAACTTCTTACTCTTCAGGTGGTCACCGGGAACTTATTCAGTTTGTACATGAGATTTCTCAGGGATGGGTTGATAGCAGCTTAGTCTATTGTGTTCATTTAGAATAAGATAATGTTCTGACTGGTAACCCAAAGTTGCCAAAGTCTGCCACCTGTATTTTATGATTTTGTCAACCATTCAGGTTCAGCTTCCTTGCACTTACCTTGGTGCTTCATTACTTCACAAGTTTACAAGGACTGACTGTAAAAACCCACAAGAAGCATTGTGCTAGCCCTGCAACAACTTTTTTGACTTCACCCCAACTTGATGATGCAGTTGGTAGTTGGTATGGGTGGAGCACGATAATGGAGGCCTAAAGGGACAAACGTGGATGAAAGTGGGTGAGAGAGCAAAAGAGGTGCCCGAGATTGTGGGCCATTAGCACACTATCAGGAGGAAAAGTGTGTGGAGAAACCCCACAGAGCCATGGGCCCATTATTTCTGCTCCAGACAGCCCTGGCTTAATCCCCTCATTTGGGAGGTCAACGCAGATCATTATACAGTAGGGTGCCATTACAGAAACACGCCACCGGACTTATTTCCCCCAACATAAATACAAGACTCCAGGGATCTGCTTGGTCTCAACCTCTTCCTCATTCTTTCTCTCTCTTCTCTAAATCTCTATGTACTCCTTTCTCCCGCTTTCAGTTTTTATCTTGCTTTGTCCTTTCTGTCTCCTACTTTTTTTTATATAGATCCAGAAAGGCGTGTAATTAAATCTGCAGAGAATGCATGAGCAGGAACAAGTGATGCAGTCAGAATGTGTGCATTGCTGTACAGTGGGATAAAAAGAAGCAGGATGAAGAGGGTAGAGAATAGGGGTAGAGGGTATGTTTGCACTGGATCTGACAAGGCAAAAGAGACATACACAAACACATACACTCACAGTTCTTTTCCCACCATACCCTAACAAAGGAAAGGTACACTCATTTTCCGCAACAAGGAATATCTTTACACACATTGTGGCTCTGAGTCCCTGAATAGCCTTGCACAAAAGTCTGGTTATCAGAACATAATATAGGCCTTGTACAACTTCTGCCATATTTTACAAATGTGTCACAACTCTCCCCGGTGCGATGCAGACAAGAAGCAGGGGCCTGCTTGCTGGAGAGTAGGCGCCTTGCTTGACTGATGTATGAACAATGCCAAATAAATTTTCATTGTACTGCGTTTAATTGGTAGATAAAAGCAGCTCATTAGCACCGAGGGGCAGAAACATCCATTTCATCCCTGGAGTCAGTGCCACAGATGGGCTAGCAGTCTGCTTTCTGACACTTTGGTACTTACAAAAGCACCCGTTTCACTTTCTGCAGAGACATTAAGGCCATGGCAAAGTACAAAAGGAGAAGGCTGACATCCTGACATGGCACTGTTGCTGAAGACACCCATAAATACTTCATATAAACCAATTATCTGCATATATGTATGAAGGCATGTGTCAAATTACTGATGTGCCACACAGACCTAGAGCACCGAAAGCATGGAGGATCTTTCCCTTTAAACTCATCACTCATTACTTTGTGTGATGACAATATTCTCTCCACATGTATGTTTGCTATGAAAAAAGGTCCTTTAAATAATCCCAAGAGACTTAACATGTATCATTCTAATGCATCCAGATACCTGATGGGGCCATGCACAATCCTTCAGGAAGCTCTTGTTTTTTTTGTAGAACCTGGAAAATGAGGAGTGAAGGCTCAATGCGTGTGTGTGTGTAGTGAACGGATGGCACTGATTTTAGGATGGGACTGATTGTAAATGGGGGCGGGGTTGGATGTCTGCTGTATACCTGATAGTCTGCAGGATTGGCTGCAGCACGGATAAAAAAGTAATGGTGGTCTGTGTTGAAGCCTCCACGACAACCGGCAGCCTTCCTGAGGCGGGGGGCTCAACGACGATTGGTAGCCTTCCTGAGAAGGGGTCCTCTACGACCCGAAAACCCGAGATGTGGGTAATCAGACAACAAACGTTCAATGAACGCTACCCTGGTCAGATAAGGAAAGTGACCGAACGTGGATAATCAGACAACAAGCGTTCAATGCATGCTACTCTCGGCAGATAAGGAAAATGACTAAACGTGGATAATTGGGGAACGAGCACTAACACACACTATTCTCGTCAGTCCTGGTTGCCTGTTCTCCTTTGGAGTTGCTTGGAGTGGTCAGACATTGAATTGGAACAATGGAGTGGACTTGAAGCTGCTACCGCACTGCCTGCTTGCTGGTGACAACTTCCGCGATTCTACGATGACTTTGGAATGGGGCTGGGTTAGGAGTGTGGACTGAAATTTGCGCATACTGATTGTATTTCTTTTCTATCTTTTTCTCCCTCCCTCCCAGTTAGATAGACCGTATATGGCTGTTCACCTACTCCCCATTCAGTTAATTTCATCCTTTGAATTTCATGTTAGGCACATTTATTTTAACGTGTGTACTCCATAATATTTATATCACTTCTTGAATTGTAAATTTTGCACATATATCGAATTACATTTCTTATTTGTGTGTTTTGTTTGTGGTGTTACTTATTACAAATATTGCAGACTATCTTAGGATGTGTGGAGTAGTCATCAGATTGCAGTTTATACTTAATCAGTATAGGAGGGAACAAACTGTGTGATGAATGTGAATACTGACACCCAGTGCTTAGTAACTTTTAGATTTGGTCATTAATACAGTAACTATTTTATAAGACTAGCACCTTCATCTTATTGCTTGTGTATTACAAGGGTCAAAGTATCTGTGCCTTGTTTTGGTACCGTTACGTGTGTGTGTGTGTGTGTGTGTGTGTGTGTATGTTTGTGTCACAGCATTTGGCTGGAAATTGGGCAGCTGCTTTCACAGAAGCTGTCATTCATCACTGGCCCAGGCTGTCTTCATCTCCCCCCTGCTGCATTCAGGACTAAAACACATTTACCTCAGAGGATTGCTGCTTACTATAGGCCAGAGCCATGCTCATTCTCAGGAGCTGTGTGTGTGGAGGAGTGTGTGAGTTTGAGTGTGAAAGCGAGAGAAAGCAGGAAAGAGAGAGAACCAGAGAGAGATAAAGAAACAGCAGATGAGAAGGAAAGTGAGAGTGGTTGAGCAAGGGAGCACCAAGGAGAGAGATAGTGAGCGATGGTGAAGGAGACAGGGAGAGCATACAGGAAGAAGAGAGAAAAGAATATGGTACAATGCAGACTGATAAATGCATAGCTAAACTTGTTCCACAATGCCATAAAAGAGAGCAGGCAATGAGACGGGCATTAATTGTCATCTGTTGTTTTAAAGCACCCTGAGTTTTCAATTAATCTACTGACATTCATCTACAAAGGAGTGATTATAGTGAAAAGGTTACAGCTACACTGGAGTTCTCAGATGGAATCCAGGAGAGTCACATGATGAGAAGAGCCAGCATCACCATTTAGATGTTAAGTTATGCTGGAAAATTGGGCAGAGATAAAGCACATATTCTCCTCTCAAGACTCAACCAATCGTGTGAACAAACAGTCCCGCCACTTCACACCACCTCATTTCAGGCAGATAACTGATTGTACGTGCTTGCCAGTTCCATCTGAAGTGCTGCTTCAGAGCTATTATATAGAGCAGATTCTTCTAGAATAAGGACCAGCAGCCACTGTGCAGCTCTTGGAAAATTGAACTCTTATAAACACTTCATTTCTACATACGAACTTAGGCAAAAAGAGCCTGTTCGTTTCAAAACCAATAAGAACCTCAGAGGGGAATGCAACTCCTGCCAGTCAGTGTGGAATAACCGATCCACAGACAGACAGAAAGAGCTTCGGAATAGATCTGCAATCTGGATTACTCAGCTTCTGTCGCAGGACATTTACATTGTGTTAAATGTGCCATTCTCATGCTGGCCTTGTCCGCTTGGAGAGAATGGGCCGTTTGCTCTGCACCGCTGGAATGAGATGCTGCTGGTGCATTTGTTCTATGAAAAAAGATGAAAAAAGGCTACAGTTTACATTTAAAGTGCTGGCCGCCATGAGTGCCAATGTTGACAAGTGGCATTACCAAGCAAAGTGATATTGAAAGTGGCTGGTCTGTTTACTTGTCTCGGCGAACCCAGGATGGCTTATCCATGTTGTCAAATGCAATAACACGAGCACCAGTCCGTTACCCATTTTGGACAATACATGGACGTCATGGATGGACGTGGCTCTATTTAGATGTTGTTTTAGGGCCTAAATCACCATTCACAGCTGCCACCAATCAATGGTGTCCACACAGACATGACTGTGTGCACCTGCCATACTGGCACATTACACCCACCCATAATTCAATTTACCACTCAATCCTATTTCCATGGCCTGTCATATTTCTGCCAGCAAAAGAAAGAAAGAAAAAAAAGCAAAAGGGAAAAAGAAGAAAGAAAGTAAAGAGAGAAAGAAGTCATAATAAATCTTCTGAAGGGGCGGGAAATGCAGGGTGAGAGGAAAATGGAAAAATGGTTAAGGGACAAAAACAAGCTCAGTGATGTCTCAATTGAAAAGGGACTTGCAACCATTTAGAAATGGATTACTGGGGAAAGTCAATATTAAACAAACAGCTTTGGTCTTAAGGCTCAACTTACAAAGGTATTAAGATGAGAACCAGTGATAAAAATTGAGTTGTTTGAGACTATTGTTTTGGGCTGCTGCGGCTTGGAGGTGGGTGAGTTGAACTCCAACATCAGTCTGAGGAATTGCATGGGATTTTTACAGCCACTGCTGCAAGCTAGGACCATGTGAAGCCCTGCGATCATGAGGCATGTTGAGTGAAGGGAATACAGGTGTGCTGAGGGACCAGTGAGGTAGTGTTGTTTGACAAAACAAGATATTATGTACATAACCCATCTCTGAAGTGTAATTTCTCTTCATTTTACCTTCTCTTTCTCTTCAGCTCTGTCTTTCCTATGTACCTAACACTACCCCTGACCTCCACATATCAGGAGAGGGTCCAGAGATCATCTTTTCTAATGTCATCTCTTTTTATCTGAAGCTGACACAAACCCAGCACGCTGTGAGCCATCTGTCCCATAAAGCTCAAACATAGATTTTGTATAAGTCTTAGAGTAAGCTTGCATGCAGCCTCTATGGGCAACAACTTGGTACCACAAAGCTTTGTATTGTGGCTGCTTTGTTTTGCAGTTGTAAATGCTGCAGGAGAGCTCTTGTTCTTTTCCTGGCTCATTTTTTTCTCAGCTTCCTCTGGCCCCTTCCACAGCACCTGGGCTCTTTGGCCACCAAGCCCAGGCTCTACATCCCAGGGTAGTAACATCCATCAACCCTGACACCAATCACTGGAAACCCCACCAAAATGCCTCTCCCAATTTAGTTGCCATTTCAATGTCTTTTAGCAGAGCCTCCATCAGACACCTGTCCCAACCACCTGCTACCTACTTCACAGAGCATGGCAGAAAAGAGGAAACAGTTTATAATCAGCTGTGAATTTCTAATCTTCATCTACTATTTGTATTTGTGGAACAACCCAACCCCAACACACACACACAAAACGTAGCATGTTTTTTCACACACAACGGTACACATTCCCCATCAGTGAACATCACAGTTATCAATCAGCTACTGCATATGGCACAGAAGTAGAAAGTACTTCAAAAAGATACATCTGTTGCAAAGCCGATCTATTTGTGCCACATCTTACCCACCTCCCTCCCCCATTCAGCAGAGTAGAGACAGAGAAATCACAGAAGAAGCAAACTCCACATACAGCTACATTACAACAGAAAACGCTAACTGATCTCTAGACAAGTGGAGAAGTGATGCACTGTCATAGTCTTATAGTTCATAGACTGTCCCATTAATTAGAACTTGTTTGAGAGGCAACAAATTTCATACCCGTTTGATCATCATGAAAATTGTGTCGTGGCCAAGCAGTGTCCGTTATGATTATATAAAACTGTCAACATTGTAGGACAGACATCATTACCATTTTTTCTATTCAAAAAGTGTACAACACTGAATTTGTGTATTATAAAAATAATATGTTTAAAAAAAAAATAAAAAAACAAAAAACATTTGTGCATTCCTTATGATTGTGCCAGTGTAAGGTTTGTAACTATATTAAAAGACTATGATTTTATGACTGCTAGTCACCAAAAGGGTTAAAATAGGTTTTACATTTTTATTCTTGATTAGGTAATTAAATATGAATTCTGAAACTATATAGCTTTTGATTTCAGTGTAGTTTCAGTCTGCAGGATAACATGATCAGAAATTGCAGACTGGTTCCTGTGTTTCAGCTAGAAGATCATTCGGAACAAACAAATTAACAAATGAACGATTAAAAAAACTTTTCTAGGTATTGTACAAATGTAATCCATTAAATACTCTAAGTACTCTAAACATGCTTTATTAGATCACATATAATACCTAGTCATAGCCATACCATATGAAATGGTCTTCTACCAGAATTCCAGGTGACTTGACTTTAAGTAGTTTCATGACTGACTGTCCTTGCCTTCTTTGCTCAAAAACAGATTGTCCACAATGTAGGTAATTGTTTAAACTCAAAGGATTGAGTTTTTATTTAACTTTCAACATAAAAAAAACCAAAATAAAGCAAGAAATGTAAGTAAGTTATCCAAGGCTTGTGAGGGCAGGAGACAGACTTAAGAAAGCTGTTGCCTCCAATCAGCCACCTGCTCTGGCTCTGGGCAGGAAATTATATCTTTGGGCTGGAGACACTACACTCCAGACCTACAGAGGGTGCACAAAAGACTAACACAGAGAGGGTTAATTTTGGCTCCAACATTCCGGCCCCTAATTGTTTGCAGTGTGAATATAATACACAATCAAAACTATGTCTCCTGTTTGAATGTTCTTTTTTTTATTTTTGCTGTTCTTTGTGTGAGACATACCCATACATCATGATAAGTAAATGTAACAGTTTTGCTTAAGTTTGTGTGTTTTTTAAAATGTGGCGTTATATTTGTATTAGTTAGCAGGAACATTTTCCTAGATTTTGTTTCAATACCAGTTTCTGTTAAGGACAGTTCATAGAGTTTATAGTTGGTTTATAACACTGATAATGATGAGAAATAGACAAATGCTATGCATAATCAGTTTTAAGCACACAACAAATACAACTCTTAAACTAGTGCTGTAGTAAAATGCATCAGAATGCCATCACCAAGGACTGCAGTGTATAATTCTCTGCTATCTTAGCTCTTTAAGACTGAATGTGTAGCTGTCATTATATTTAACTTCAGATAACCAAAATATCAACTGGAGAAGCAGAGATTTCTGACAATAACCCCAGGTCAGATAATACATAACATCTGCAGAGTGCAGAGTGTCATTTTTCTCTTATCAGTTTTGTTTTGGCTGTTTTTGTTGTTTATTATCTGAGCCACCTATGCTTAACCACTTATGGTTTGGTTTAAATACTGGATAAATACATCTTCCAATATGTCAAATCAAAACTTGACTGTAGACACTTTAACTTGGCTGGCAAATTCCAGCACAAATTTAAACTTCAAAACACTGGACATCATATTTTATAAAAAGAAGATGTTATGTTAAAGTACTATAAATGTTCTTTGAGTGCAGCAATGACAATACTGGAGACACTTGAGAAATATTAGAACTGTCATGTGTTTCTTTACAGCTAGGTAGAAAAATGCACACAACAGATCTGTACATGTAGACAGCAGAGACTTCCAGTGACTTTTATTATGTATCTCTCAGCATGTGAGTCCATAGGCAAAACAGGGAACAATGTTTTTGGGTACTGACAAGTGGTGGGGTATGAATGGTGATTTGCCAGGTAGAATCCACACACTTAATAGGTTATTATCTCTCTTTTGTTTGCTTTCTTTCTTTCAGTTAGATATCAGAGATTAACCACTCCTTTATGTGTCGAAGGTCACATTATTACAGTTTACATTATTGTACATGGCATATGGGACAGAGGATGGAAAACAACAAAGTTTCATTCATATAAGCCTCTTGTCTTTTTTTTTTTTTGAGCTGCATGTACAAGACACCCTGGTCAACCACTCTCGTCTTCAAAGTCTCAGTCCTGTACTACTTTGAAGACAATGGCAAAGGGTGCTTAAATATCACCCCTCTGAGAGGAAATTAAATTCTCTGAAGCTCCAATAATAAACAGCAAAGAAGCTGATGGAGTATATAAAAAGCCTGTATTTCAACCCCTATGGCCTTTATAACAAATGTCATATTCTTCTTCATATGCCTCCTCTATTCTGCTGCCACGGTTTGGGGTGCCAAGATGATGCATATAACTATAATTGGACTTTAATTATGGTCAGTACATTTATTAATCTCTCAGAAGCAAGTGGTGTCAAACAGGAGAAGTGCTAATAAATAGGTGGTCACTGGCATAAATAATAAATCAAAATCAATCATCACAGGTCATGGCATGAGCAACAATGCCAAATATCAGCTACACTGCAAAACTGTCTTGGAATTTACACCTAAGCAGAAAGGAAATTTTGCAGAGATGCTAATTCACAGCATTAGGGTTTCAGTGTAGGGTTATGTGTAAAGCTTGATGTAATACTGCCCTGTGGTGAGGTAATCAGGAACCATATTTTGCTTTAACTACTGCCTTGAGTCTTTTGGAAAACTTCTCTACCAACTTTGCATATCTAGACTCAGCAACTTTCACCCACTCTACTGTATAGAACTGTTCATATTGGATGGGGATCATTAGTAATTTCACAGATTTTCAATAGAGTTTAAGTCTACCTTAATTCACCTTTTTCTCCTTCAGCCACTTTGTGGTCAATTTAGCTGTGTTATTTGGGTCACTGTCATGTTTGAAGGTGAATCTTCCCATTGACAACTCTATGGCAGAGGGCAGCAGGTTTTCTTCAAGAAATTTATGGTATTTTGTCCAATCCATTTTCCTTCTATACTGACAAATGCCCCAGATCCTGCTGCAGAATCAACAGGATACTACCACCACCATGCTTTACAGCAGGTATGGTGTTCTTTGGATGGCTATATTGGCTTGGGTGTTGAATGCTGAGGCAAAATACTTTGATATTGGTTTCATCTGACCACAATACCTTTTCCTACTTGGCCTCAGAAACTTCAAGGTGTATTTTGATAAAGCTCAAGCAAGACTTAATGAGGCTTCTCTTGGGGAGTGTTTTATTTTCTTGCATCTCTTCCAAACAGGCCACATTTGTGGAGCACTTGTGATACTGACAAATTCCATAAATTCCTGTAACTGCTTCAAAATTGCCATAGGCCTCTTGGTAGCCTTTCTGACCAAGCAGTCTTCCTTGCCCTTCTATCCAGTTTGGAGGGATGGGCTGGTCCGGGAAGGGTCCTATAAGTACCAAACACTTTCCAGGTCTTAATTATAGAATTTAATATGTGTCTTTATATAAAATACATTTGTATCCATCATCTGGCACAACCATCTATCCCTAAGATCTTCTGACAGTGCCTTGCCACCCATAGTTGATTGTTTGCTTTCATTTGCACTAGCAAATACTGGAATGCTCCAGAGAAGCTGTTTTTATTTTGAACTAATCACAGGTGGAAGCTAGTTAGTTTGATATGCAATGGCGAAAGTAATTAGTTACACCTGACTGAGCTAAGGATTTTTTAAGAATGCGGGTGATCCTTTATCCATCTCAGTAATTCTGTTTTTTCTACTATTGCTATCATATTTTTCACTTGGATTCAGCTGGAAAATATATATTTTTTCTTGTGCCTTCATTTCAGGCTGCAAAGCAACAAATTATGAAATTTTGAAAGGGGTGATTCTTTTCCACTGTAAAGACTCAAAATAGACAATAGACAAAAAAGAGAACAGTGGGGTTGTGGGCAAGGCCAAGCCTGTAGGTCTCTGCACAGTTCACCTATGCTATACATTTGTTCTGCTTGTATTAGAACATCAATAGCACGCGTGCTTAAGGGAAGTCTAAGTAAAAGGTATTTCCGTTCTGTGAATAAACAGCCACTTACCACATGATTGGTATTGGGAGCACTTTCATAGTTTGATTAAAGAGGCATATTTCTTACAACCCCAAATACAGATACTTAGAACAAGTGAAATTAATCAAAACTCCTGTCTACAATAACTGCCCTAGCCAAATGAATATGAATTTAAATGAAATTCATGTTTGGCTTTATGGTTGAGAAGGCTTGAAAGCTTGTAAGAGTGGGAGAAGGAGCGCAGCAAGCTTTTTCCTGTAATCCATGTCTTTCCCTTGGGACAGGTAGAATTAACGAGGAGCAGATGGCCGCTCCTTTAAGGTCACCACTTTTGCTTCAAAACGCACATCTCTGCCTCTCTTTCTCTCTCTCTCTCCCTCTGAGTCATTAGGCACATCCGCAGTGCTCTCTTGCATAACACACACGTGTAGGAGTCTGCACAAAAAGATTCAGCAAAAAACTCTTACGATAGGGGCCAATCAAGATCAGGCTGCAGTGGCCGTCAGGCTTTTCAAATACTCCCACAGTATACTAGAAACCCTTACTGCACAATTAATACCCAGATAATGTACTAGACTTACAAAACTATGCATGCTGTGCAAGGTTTGCAATCAGTGGCCATTCAAAGTGTAAGAACAGGAGCCATCAGAGGTGGTAATTTGTAATTTCCTTTAAGGTCACTATATTAAGATTTGTCTGGTTCTTTTCAGACATAAATGTTAAACAGACAATATACATGTGCCTATACTACTAATTTTATTAATAACAGCAAACAGGATCATTTGTAGGACCTGTTTTGTATAAAAGCAAGTTCTGGGTTTCATAATTTGTTTAATAAAATATATATACTGAAACATTTTATTTAGAAAATTATAATTTAAAAATTATAATCTTCAACATCAGTCATGAGCATACACTCTTAAAGACAACAGTGCTAGAAAGGTTTCCATGCAATATATATTTCTATGCAAGATGCCATAAAAGAACCACTTTTGGTTTTCTAAAAAAACCTTTCAATTGATGGCTCTTTACAGAAACCAGGTCTGAAAATAAAATGATATGTTAAAGTGTAGAACCCTTTAAAATGTAAAAAGAACCTTCCTAAAACGATAAAGGTTCTAGAGAACGGTTATTTTCACTATGTAAATGATCTTTAAGCTTTTAAAAGGTTCTTCACACTTACCAATCTCAAACATGGTTCCTTAGAGAACCAAAAGTGGTTCTACCTTGGCATTCCTCAAAGAGCACTTTGAGGCAAACTGGACTGGTAGATCACTGGTTTACAGCAAAATGATCTATAGTCTGTAAGGTAAGAATACAGTGCATAGAAACTGAACTGTGACACAGGAAGGGGTGGCCTGGATTGAGGCAGGAGTGTCGTGCCTATGTCTTTTGGCACGCCAAATTGTGTGCTGGCACTGGGAGGCAGCTTATGGAGGAATCAATGGCTTAACTGTATCAATCTCCTTCACAGGTTTGAGTGAATGTGAGTGAAAGGCCATGTGCTCAGCAGGCTCTATGCACAGCAGCGTATGTATGACTGTGTGTGTACTGGCTTCAGGGCCCTTTGCAGGGGTTCCTCTGGGCTGATGCTCGATCTGGGGCAGATCTTGTGCCAGTCTACAGATGCCCCCCTCACTGCGGGACACTAAAGCAGCTGTCCTGGAGCACTCACATGTAGTCAGCTGCTGCTGAGTGTGAGCATGTTCAAGATTTCATTTCTCACGGTTACACGCACAACAACCACAGACGTTTGCTTGAATGAAAAACAGCTTCAATCTGATTAAGGTTCTGATCAAATCAATAATCCTGTGTTATCCACACAGCCTTATATACTTAATGTATGTATCACTGTGAATGGTGTTGCTTTCTCCATGTGCTTCTCTGAGCCTTAAAAGGAACAATTAATTCTTTCAGCACTAGAATATTTTCTACTTTCTACAGAAAAGAAGGTGGGGATGATAATTGAAAAATCGAAGCAATGGAAGAATATCACTCCAGTCTGAAACACTGAAAATCCAGTCGAAGGTTTTGACTCAGGAGGAAGATGTAAATATGCTGTAACCAGTGAGCCATGTTTCTACTTGACACACACAGTTCAGTCATCTGATCTGATATCGAAAGGGAGAAGTGGAGTTCTCCTGCACCTTTGTCAATAAACCCAATGAATCAGAGTGAAACTTTAACATCCTCTTCTGCTCTTAAGAGGCATTGGTGCATGGGATTTGATCAAACAGCATGTCTTTTATCTATAGTTTGGAGTTCAATAAGCACTCACTGCTGACAGGAGGAAAATGATAGAGAGAGAGAGAGAGAGAATTATCTATTCATATATATAGTTCAACCTGTTAGATTAAAACAGTATCTGACACTTTGTCAACTGTATTTATAACATGTACCCAAATACTACTGCCACTCTGCATTTATTTGTCCATCCTCTACACTCCTCCCGATCCACACATACATACACACACACACACACACACACACACACACACACACACACACACACACACACACACACACACAGAGTAATAGGGACTATATTTCTAACAGAACCCAAAATGAATATTTGATATTAGCACACTACTTCTTCAGATTCAGGGATAATCAATTATTTGTGTATGCTTTCCAGAGACAGGCCGGCTCTGCTTTAATAGTTTTGATAAATTGCTGAATAGTTTATATTAAAAGGGCAAGAGACATTACTATCAATCATCTGGAGCTTTTAATTGAGGAGACTGGCTCCCATCTTTTATTCTACCAGCCTCTCTCTCTATCTCTCTCTCTCTGTCTCTTGAGAGAAGTTGGTGCCAAAGCAAACTCAAGCACAGCCTCCGCCAGCTGTGCCACTCTGACCGGCACCCTGACTTTGCTGGCTGCAGTCTTTCATTTCTGGGAAGACTAGAGTTACAACCAAATCTCCATGAAAAGATAACATGGCCTGCTCCACCACTCAGCAGCTGAGCTTTACATGTGCCAGCTTGTGTCCTACATATTGAGCTGCAGCACATGAAACATAGTGACATTAGGGCAATTTCATGGGCTGGACACTAATACATCGTAATATAATTTATATACCACATGCCACAGGCCATCTAGAAAAGACAGTCTGCATTTCTTTTGCCTCTTTTTTCCTCTATGGTTAGTATTTAAAAACACAGCAAACCAAATGTTTTTAGACATTCATGAGGGTGTGGAGTATGGGTAAGCATGACATACAGGACCCTGTAATAAATGGCAATGGGTAGAACTGGCTACAATAGATGACAGGCTGACGAGGCCAGTTTGAATAGCCGGTGCTACTGTACAGACTGTCATGGCCAGAAGTAGTGGTCCAGTCTTTGGTAATGACACTGCGACACAGCATAAAGAAAAAAATATCCTCAACTGCAAAATCACCTCTATCAGCTCCTGCAATCAACAATGAGCACTGGTTAGTTTCTTGGGCCCGAGGTCACCAAGCACCAGAGAGCCATTAGTGGGGAAAGTAATTTGATTCTGTGGACTGATACCATATTGAATAGTTTATAAATAGTACTTAGGCCAAGGAGAATCCTGCTTACTCAGACAACTAATGGACTTCACTAGACAAGTGCCCATACCAAAGGCTTTTGGCTTGATAACAGAAGTAATTAAAAGCAAAGTGGCTTTGTGAAGATTCGCTGTACAGTCTAAATTTGCAGTTTAGATCTTCGAGGGGTGCAGAGGATTGTGAGTCAGGGAGCGATTACGCTCACTGATTGCATTTTGTAAGAAGGAACAGTAAATACTGTTTACCTCTGCTTCCAAAACCCAACAATCTAAACTGCATGTCTGCTGAACTCCCATGCAGCTCACAATACTGAAATATTTCCTCACGTGCCCTACCACCCACCACCCTCCACCCCTTGTGTGTAGCAAATTCAAAGCACTGTTGTAGACATATCTATAGTTACAGATCTTGTTCTGCACAATTTGTATTAACCATACCTTAGGTCAACATCAGTAGTCAGTTTCTGCCTACAGGACCACGGTTGGCTTTACCTTATTGGGTGGCAGACCACTATCAACCTAGCAGTGGCACTGATGTGTATAAGAATATCAGCCAATGCTCTGCTCCTAATTCAGTTGTTCCAGTACCATATGTAATACTATGCTATTACCATGTCAGTTTTTATGTTGAGAATTATTCATTATACAAATGTCTTGTCAACAGGGGTCCTGACCAAGGGTAAACAGCTGAAGAATTCTGCATGAAAACAGATACACTCATAGTCAGAACTTTCATACAGTACACCTATATTGTGAGCTACAGAAAGCTAAATTTTGTGTGGAAGTAAGGTTTTCTACTGAATGGGGTGCAATGTCATACTGGACAGCATGTCTTACCAGGGCTCACTGACATTAAGTTACTTCCATCCAGATATTAGTAATAAGATAAAAGTAATCCTGAATGAGAATTATATATGTTTATATTTTTCATGTCTGTTCAAACCTGTTCAAACACAAGGAGCATTTAATGTTTTCTCGACATTGTCTTCTCCTCCACTGATCATTGAGGCTCAGAATGTCTTCATAAAAAGCCCATCTCACATGCTGAACCCTACCTCATCTCTTTTTACTACGTGCCTTTCTGTAAAAAGTCTAAGAACTAGGGCTGTGAAGAGTTCCTCTACACAGCATTCAAACCATCCCAGCTCTTCACTGCTACTAAAACGTTATTGCAGCTCTTCATCCACTCCATGCAACAACTTTCTTTGCACTGACCATACGCGGGCCTTACGGTCTATTCAACACAGCCAGCTCCCATAGGGCTTCTTTAACATTTGCGTTGGTGGTCTCTATGGTAATATGTTCACATCCATTGATTAGCTACCATTTTCTCCATGTGCTGAGCCAGACCTGTGGCTAAATGCACTTGGTGCAGAGAAGTAGCCACTGAAATGCCACCTCTCAAATAATTAAGCATTTCAGAGGCTTTTCACACAATGTCTATAGATTTCCAGCTTTTTCCAGATTTGTCCAGCTTTAAAGCCAGCCAAGCAAGATGAAAGTTTCAGCCAAGCACAAGTCTGCTCTAGGGATGGGACAGTGTCTTGTTATTATGGAGTAAATCCCTGCAAAAATCATACTGTTTTTAAAAAAATTCTAAGTGGAATTGCTGGTGTGTTAACAAATAAGTAAGTAAACAATGAGTGGAAGTAACCTAATGCTGTGGTCTACCTAGCTAACACCAGGACAATAAAAACTTTTTGGAGGTTTAACGGGTGCAGGGCTGGTAATATTCACATATCAATTTAAACTGACTAGTTAAAAATGTGCATCAATATAATAACGGTAAGTGAGTCATTTCAGTGCATGTGTACTCAACATAAGTTAAGTATATAAAGTTTATATTATATGTATATTCATATATATTCATATATTTATATTTATAGTTTTATATTTTAGTAAAATATAAAACTATAAATATAGTTTTATATTTTGGGTTTACAGGTGATAATGACTTTTTTAAAATTTGCATCTTTTTATTAAGCTTGGACTGTGCCTCATTCACAAATGCAATTTAATCTGAAACACCAGAATGAATGGATGAACTGCTGTAGACTGAATAAGTGGATACACAGTACCATGAAAATCTTGAGCTACCCCTTATTTCTTTATACATATAATTGTTTTAACCACTCAACATTCTAGTACCACCGGTATACTGATCACTGCCGGATCATCTGCAATCATTTGCACCTGTTTCTTGACTGGTTCAGGTCTTCTGTTAGATGGTCTTTGTTATGCTTAAATGGTCCATATGTTGGTCACTGTATGTCTTAACAAACTAAAAACATTCCTCTGAAACTGGTCAAGTTCAGGGACTGGACTGGAAATGAGAGTCATCGAAAGTCTTTCAGGAAGCCTAGTGAACTGTTCCTCAAGACTATATTAAAATACAAGAAAGTCTGACTCTTTGGAAGCAAAATCTGAAGAAATAAGGGGTGGCTAAAGTCTTTTGCACAGTACTGTATGTAAATATGTTGGTTCTTGTAACACCACAAAATATTGATTTCAAAATGGATGGGCTTTGCAGTTTAGCAAAGTATAGACTGGGAAGTGAATGTATGCGGTGAAACCTACCACATAAAATGTTTGTGTCAAACAAATGAGGAAAATTCATTTTTCCAGGATATACACCCTCTAACGATTGTTTTTGTTATTAATATCAATACTTAAGTTAGATCATTGTAATCCCTGATATCATGGTACAAGGTTTCATTTCTTCCCATTCATAGTCGGCACGGGCATTTAACTGTGTGGTCAGGGTTTCTGCCTCACTGAAAGCTTCAGTGTCTTTATTCTTAATTGGATGATGTCTGCAGACATGTATTTCTCAGACATGACCTTTAAAAAGCCCTCCAACCTCAGTCTGCCAATCTTGCACCAAAACAAACAACCCTCCCACACAAACGTGCACCCAGGGTTGATAAATGCACAAACACACACACACACGCACACACACACAGACACACACACACACTACACAAACATAGGCAGATGAGTGTAGCAGCTTAACCTTTGCTCCAGTGCCATCCATCAGTGTGCAGAACCACAGTGGTTATGTTTCTTCCCCCTCGAAATCCCGACGCAGGTGGGTGGGGCTGAGGCAAGGGCCATACTGGAGCCTAAATTGTGCCAACAGCCTTTAACTGTCATTCTACACACAGAGCACTATGGATTGTAATATAATATGCTAACACTTATGTACACAAGAATAAAGAACCATATATGTTGATATTCATTTGAAGCACTAATAGAAGAAAAGGCAAAATACATAAGAAAAGAAAGCACTGACATTGTGACACTGCATGAATCACAAATATCAAAATAAATACATCACTGGCCACTTTCTTTTAGTAACAAGTAACTCACTTTGTGGGTCTAACACATGCATCAACAAGAGATGTGCGTGGGTGCTCTGGTACACGTTTAATTGTACTAGGCACCATTTTTTAAATACTGAAATCACTGGTTGGGTATTTGCTATGCTGCATCAAGGATTAAAATGTACACTTAATTTCAGGGAAAATCTCAACCAAACTTTTGGCGATGTCGGCAAATTCCTTTTCCTAAATGGACAGGATGTAAGAAGTGCATACAGAAAATTTGAACTGAATTGGAGTTGTTCCCTAACTAAAGGTACTGAAAGCATACTCTTGAGGGTACAACTCCAATGATTAAGGTTATAATCTACACCTGTATCTACCACTGCATCTTAACTGTAATTTGGTATCAACTTGCTTGTTTATGGCAGTCTCCATTATTCACGTGTGAAAACTAAAAGATTTCCCTAAACTACATTTAACTAGAAGAATTTTAAAGAGCTGCTATTTTTTGTTTACTATATAATTTCATATCTGGCACAAAATCATCTTCAGAGGACTAATAATAGACAAATGCCAACATGGTTCATGATATTAGCTAGAACTTACACTTCTACACTGCCAAATTTTTATATTGCAATGCTGGGATGTTTCAAAGCTGGAATTAAGTCAACTCTAAATTTTCAGTGATATTCAAGTTTGACAATTTCAATGTTGTATGAACAAAAGCATGCAAGAGTGCACTCCGAGCATTAAACTAAATTCTGTCACTGCTTAGATAGTTTATTATGGCCTTTTGCAATTTCAGTATTACAAATGCCTTCATAAAATAAAAAAATAGTGCTGTCCTGATAATGATCTGAAAAAAAATATGTATACTTTCATATTTACCTATTCTCATGCAGAGAATATCATGTGTTCACATATGACAGAATGGTCACTTTCATATACATAAGAGTATTTTATGCTATGCGGAGGGATGGCACATTGTGTCGAACCCAATTTTTTCCTGGCTACACTTGATTTTAGTACGTATATCACTCTGTCATCGACAGTCATCAAATTAATATGACGAGCAAACACAACAACAGCATGCAGAGGTGCCAAGCAGCCAGATTTATGTGTGCCTGCCAAGGGCAATCACAGAGAAACATGGCTGTGTGAGCTGAGAATGCAGTGCTTGTGCTGCTCCACTACAGACACAGAGCGGATCATACTGCAGAGGAACAAACACACACCGTGCACATTTCATTCATACACACACCCACACACAGATACAGCCTTGGAACCAACTGAGACATTTCTAGACTTTAGTTATTCTCTATGTCTCCTTCTCTCAGCCTTTCCACAGATGTTCCTCTCTCTCTCTCTCTCAACCTCTGCCTCTTCTTCTCCCTAAATAATAAAATGCCCAAACCTAAACCAAAACATACCCATCTTAATGAGTGCCAGATGCACACAGCAGCTGATTTAACCTTATATCTGATATGTCTGAAGACTAATGCTACCTCTAGTTCAGAGGAACTCTGAAAGTTAGTAGATTTTCAAGTCAGTTGACTGCAGGAACTAACCATTACTCCGGCCAAACCATTTTTAGGCAGCCCTAATCTCTGCAATGTTTCTAATTTCTCAAAGACGGAGTGAAAAGTGAACATAAGAGTGCAGATCATGAATACTTAATTTGGCAAAACAGCCACTACATCTAAATAAAGATTCAAACTGCCTTCCTTTAATATCTCACTTCTGCTCCACTTCAGCTATGAGCTAAGCTGTAACAAAAACAGCACAATATAATATTAGCACAAATCAAATCAAACTAGTACTCCTACATTATTACAACTCGTGCATATAGTAAGGTAAACACGAGCCAGTCACTTATCCAGGATTTCCCTGGATCGTCCTGGTTTTCAGTTGTCCATCAAAAGAAAACACTGAATTTCATAACTAGGGATTTTCATTTGCTAGTTTAAGTTTAAACTTCTTCTTTTGTCCAGTCAAATCATTCATAAAAAAGAATGGACTAGATGGGTTCAGATTATCCACAGTTTCAGCTTCAACTTGACTTTTCACAGGCTTTACAGTGGCCTGAGTTCACATGCATCCATGACTGGTAAAAATGGTTAAAACACTCATCACAGGTAACCATGTATGTCCCATAGTGTGATTTCCTGGCAAAACTCTGAGCACATTAACCAGAACATATGCATAATTCAAATTACTTTGTACTCTGACACACCATTAGTCTATAAGATACCATGCTGTATTCATAACAAGGAATCCAACAAGTTAAGAACGGTCATGCACTATATTCCTCAACTGTTGTTGCATAGAAACCTCCACCCCTGCTTTTCCCCCCATAGAGTCCTGTAATGAATCCCACCACTCGCCTGCCAGATATAAGATGAGTCGAACCCTGACGGTGGAATTCTGAACAGCAAGACAGCTTGCACACTCCTAACGTGACATCCTTTAGAAAAATAATTAGCATGTGGCAGGGGGAATTAGAAAGGTCTCTGGTAGCCCTGGTGCTCAAGATACATGAAAGCTGCTTCTTACCTCTGACAGACGCCAAGCTGGATTATATATAACTGTGCAGTCTTTTATGCTATACATGCAGCAATACAAAGAGAATGTATTTACTGGAAATGTGAGGGATATGGAGAGATTAATGTGGTTTAGGCTATTTACTGTAAGCCTCTTAATGTGTTTTACTATAGCCAGCTGTGCGTGGATGAGCATGTTTACATGTAGCCCAAATGGATGTTGAGAGATATCTTTGTTTAGCATTAGCATGCAGTTAAGATTTCTCTTACAGTTCAGTTGGCCGCACAGCTCCCTGCTGACCTGAACTCTGCTTCCTTAGAACTATATGATTAACTAGAAACATTTTAGTGGAGCATTCTACAAGAGCTAAATGAATGGCCTGAATAAGTTTTTCGTTTTCAGGATCCATCCATGTGCATTAGCCAACCTCATGAATAAAAAAGGCAAAGAGAGCACAGCCCTGGACATTTCATCTTCGCTGCCAGCAGCGCGAAATGACTTGTGCCCACTATGGATCACTCAGTTTATAAATAACCAGCCAAACTATGGCTGGATAATGCCAGGTTGTATATTCCACAAAGCTCCAGAGTCACAATATGCCATGCACATATGTGTGTGTGTGTGTGTGTGTTGGGGGGTGAGTGTGACCAAATTTCTTCAAAGGAGATATTGGGAGTGACCAGGGCACTGGCCAGATTCCAGTGAAGTTACCTTTTGAAAGAAAAGAAATAAAGTCAGGCATGGTTGATGACAGACGTGCACATTTCTAGCTGGTTGATGCTTCTATATACTGCATTTTCTGCTGGTCCAGAGCTCTGGGAAGGGGCCCAAGCACAGAGAAATTGTCAGAGGAGATGTGTGTGGAGATGGGAGACACACCAGGTGTGTTCATTCTGGGAGAGCTCAGTGGGCTCAGTGCACAGTCTTATTAGAGTGTGGGCTCTCCCAGCTGGCCACTCTCTGTGTAACAGTGCAGCAGCAGTAGAGTCTGAGCCTCCAAATCGGATTCAAAGCCTGGCCAAGTACACTTCATATATTCTCACTTCCAAATATTTTCTCATAGCGGTGCAACTGTCTAAGCGCTAACCCAGTCCTTGAAAGACTGTGAGTTTGAGCCCTAGTGATCCCTGGTCTCCCAAAAGCTGGAGAAAAAAGCAAGAAATCTCTCAAATCAGGTAAAAATTTTTGACTGCTCTGGTCTTATGGTTGACCACATTAATGTAGTTCACCTCCAGTAAAATGACTTCTACTAATGCTGAGGCTGTATGATACATTCTGTCTTTGAGAAATAATAAAAAAAAAAAATCCAATTAATATATAATTTTGCTTGATACAGGTAGGCTTGTCAAAATTATTATGCG
>JBBPCX010000023.1:6324984-6342458 GCA_037974365.1 Hydrocynus forskahlii | reverse complement strand
TATCTATACACACCGTGGGTAAAATAAGCATTGAACACATCACCAATTTTCTAAGTAAATATATTTCTAAAAGGTGCTATTGGCAATTGGCATGAAATTCTTACCAGGTGTCGGTAACTCATCCAATCCACACATGCAAAGAAATCAAACCATAGATGTCCATAAATTAAGTTGTGTAACAAAATGGAATGACACAGGGAAAAAGTATTGAGCACGCTTACTGAAATGTATTTAATACTTCATACAAAAGCCTTTGTTGGTGATGACAGCCTCAAGACACCTCCTGTATGGAGAAACTAGTCGTATGCATTACTCAGGTGTGATTTTTCAAATTCTGAAGGTTCTGTGGACCCCTTCTATGAAGTCTGAGCTTTTGTTCTTTCCATAGATTTTCTACAGGATTCAGGTCAGGTGATTGACTGGGCCATTCTAGCAACTTTATTTTCTTTCTCTGAAGAGTTTCCTTGGCTGTGTTTGGGATCATTGTCTTGCTGAAACGTCCACCCTTGTTTCGTCTTCATCATCCTGGTAGATGGCGGTAGATTTTTATCAAGAATGTTTCGGTACATTTTTCCATTAATACTTTCTTCAGTTATATGAAGCGTCCCAGTACCATGATGTTCCCACCTCCAAACTTCTCTGTTGGTATGATGTTTTTGGGGTGATATGCACTGCCTTTGATCTCCAAACATGGTGTGTATTATGGCATTCAAAGAGTTGAGTTTTGGTCTCATCTGACCAGACTATATTCTATAGACTATATTGTCTAAATGTTGTTGAGCAAACTTTAAATACGCTTCAACAGGCTTTTTCTTCAGCATGGTGAGCGTGCATACAGGCCATGGCAGCTGAGTGCATTACTTATTGTTTTCTTTGAAACAACTGTACCTGCTAATTCCAGATCTTTCTCAAGCTCTCCACAAGTGGTCCTTGGGTCTTGGACAACTCTTCTGATATTCTTTTCACTCCTCTGTCTGAAGTCTTGCGGGGAGCACCGATTGTGGCCGGTTTATGGTGAAATGATCTTCTTTCCACTTCCGGATTATGGCCCGAACAATGCTCACTGAAACCTTCAGTAGTTTGGAAATTCTTCTGTAACAAATGCCATTAGTATGTTCTGCAACAATAAGGTTGTGAAGGTCTTGAGAGAGCTCTTTGGTTTTACCCATCCTGAGATGTTTCTTGTGTGACACATTGATAATGAGACACCTTTTTATAGGTCTTTAGTTGGGACTGAACCAGCTGATATTAATTTGCACCAAGCGGCAGAATTGCTTTCTAATTACTGATAGATTTCAGCTGGTGTCATGGCTTTCCATTCCTTTCTTTCGTCCTGTGTTCAATATTTTTCATTCCACTTTATTATATAACTTAATTTATGGACATCTATGGTTTGATTTCGTAGCATGTGTGTATTGGACTGGTTGTTACCGACATCTGGTGAGAATTTCATGCCAATAATTCCTTTGTGTGTAAAATGTGTAAAATACACTTTTTTTTTTTTTTGTTTTTTTTTTACATAAACTGATATAAAAATACCAGCATTCTTGTGTATTAAAAAATAATACAAATGAACACACAAATCAAAGTTTGGAAACATGTGAACAAACATTTTCTGTTGGAACATATTAACGACATTGCGGAATGGTACACTCACAATAATAGCCATATGTGAAAAAGTTTGAGAAAAAATGTGATGTGTAATATGTACAATAGAGAAAACCCCCGCTTATTCGTAGATCAGCAGTTGCGGCTTCAGCCTCTCACGGATTTTTTCTGAGGACCGAACTCTTTTTGTTTTTGTGACATCCAAGCCTTGTCTGCCATGACCCCTCGTCCTCGTGCTGGTTGATTATGTTTGGGCGCGGCGGTTGGCAAGGCAATCAGATGCACCTTAACAGAAAGAGCCTCCACTGCTCAGTGCCGCGTCCAAACATAAACAACCAGCACGAGGATGAGAAGCTGAGGATATCTCCAGGCCCATCACAGCTTCTCATGGCAATATATAATTTTTCATGCATTTAACAATAATTTACTAACTTTGTAACATGAATATTAACCTAAATCCTGGTATTCTTCCATATAAAATATAACTATCCATTTTTTGGTACTGTAGAGAGAAACACTAAGAAAGCGCGTCTTGGGATGGTGAAATACCCGCTGTATTCAGAGGCAGGAGGTTTAGAAGTAGCCAATCTGAGAACTTTATTTAACCTTGCTGCTGGTTGGCTGCTGCCCTGCGATGCATCTGTGGCAGCTGCACATCACAAATTTGCGTTTTTTCACTATACATGAGTGCTCTTGAAACATAACCCCCGCGACTGTCGTGGATTTACTGAATCAAGAGTCCTGCTATGAATTTAAGCTAGTTCTATTAACCAATTAAAAACGGGGGAGGAGGGGGGCAAGCAGACAGATGTGTCTTGGTCAGGCAAGACACCAGTTGGCCATTGATCAGACTCCACTGGGGCGCTGACTCACATGTTCCAGGGCACTGGCCATTACGGTTCCTCACAGGGCCCACTCTGACAGGTGGGCACTCTCTTGACACCAATCAATCCCATGGTAACAGGCATGATTGGCAGCCAATTATCAAATCAGGAGATGGAGTCATCTCCATGAAAGGCTTTCACCAAAAAGGGCTCCTAGTTGAGCACAAGTAGAAGGATAATGGTGCCACACCAGGAGTAGTTTCTATCTCATTCCTAACATAAAAGTGAAACAAACCTAGTAAGTTCCAGTAAACAGATGTGGTGTGTGAGAAATGACAACAGCCCAGACGAACAACACAGCACTAAAGCACAGCTGTCTGCTGCTGGTTACAGCATGAACCCAAATGTATCAGTTGTGGTTACAGCAAAAAGAGAAAAAAGACAATCACTTCCTTTCATTTCTTGGTTTGCAATTGGACAGGACAGACATAACCTGAAATTACTGCCACATTTATTACTGATCTCATTCATCACATTTGCATGAAAAATACACTGACATTACCTAGGGTATATCTTTCAGCACAACCTTAACATAGAGCAGACAGAATATTTCACTATTCTTCAAAACACTTTTAGACTATTATGATATATCACCTAATTTTGAAATAAATATCTCTAAGTTTCAAGCCACTTTGTATCCATCAAAGCTATCACAGCTGAGGGCACTTTCTTGACATTTGAAAGTTTCTCCATCAATCATAATTCCATAAACTGCTCAAGATGACACAGCCTTACAAGTTACTCACTCAAGCCAACAGCTCAAGTCAGACAGGGTCAGCTTACACCACCTGACCACCAGTTCCTGTTTGCTTCTAAGTATATTTATGTATCCAACTTATCAGTCATCACACAAACAGCTGTATGCTCTTTAAAATGACTCAAAAATGAGTTCTTGAGTTCTTCCTGTGATTTTCTATATGATGCAAATGTTGGGAATTTACAAGCCAGGAACCATTTTAGGGGTGTCATAAGTAATTGTCATCAATTAAAATTCAAAATGCCAAAAAATGTACATTCTCGATGAATCTGCTTAAAGATTAATTTGCAACTTGAATGATTAACATGGTCTCTGTAAGTTATTATAAAGCTGTAAATTAAAATGTTCCTCAACAATGAGTTATTAGTATGCAACTAATATTTGCTGTTATAATTTGCTTGTGTATAATTACTAACTTGCCAAAATTGCTAAAATATTATAATCCTAAACTATTTATCCCTTGTGCAAAGGTGGGGAACAGTGAATGTCTTGTTGCACGACAGTCATGTACAGCCCATATGACATGGTGTTTCTGTTTAATGACAGTATAATTTTAAAAAATGTGGGTAACTTTAAAAGTGAAAATGCAAGAGCCACTAACTTCCGAAGGAGAAACCTCAGTCTTTTCCCCAGGGTCTTGAGAGTGGTGTGTAAGGACAGATAAAATCTCTTCACAGTTTTCTGCAAGCTCACATAAGCAGCCACTGTAAAATCTCCCTTTCGCTGTCTGCGTCGGCAGCGCTTGCTTGCACAAGGCAAATTGGCTGGGTTAGCACTACCTCTCCTCACTCCATAATTAGTCATGGGTGGATGCACAATCAAAATAGCTGGATATTTCGCTTTTTGGGACCCCCATCCCAACCACCCGCCACCCACCCCCCCACCCCCCCAAAACACACACACACACACTTTTCACTGAGCTGCCAGGGTCAGCAAGTATAGTGCGACACAGGCCTTTAGAATATCTAAAGGCTGTTAAAAATACATTTTGCAGAAGTGCAAGGAAGGGTGAAGAAACTCCTGACTGACACCAGACATATCCATGTATGAGTAGCAGACAGGAAACAAGACTTTACAGGAGCCTCCTGATCCAAGCAGCTGGGCTGACCCACAGAAACCATTTGAAATGAGACGTGCTAGTCAAAAAGGAAGGACTGATCTCAATCAAATGTGGCAAAACATGTGCCTGCTCACACAGAAGTCTGGCTGCCTTTGCCCACTCCCTTCCCTAAGATTCCTACCTTCCCTAATGTGCTTTTGCTGATTACAACCATTCATTATGGATTCATAATTGAGCCTTATGAACTCATGTAGCAAAAAAGGGTTGCAATTTCTGCGCTAGACATCATTGAGAGGAAAAAAGGTAGGGGAGGGGGTAGTTTATAGTGAGAAGCTGGCAACACAAAGCCAGCTAAAAAGAAAAAGAGACCACAGTAGGAAAATATCTAGATATCTGTGCCATTATGGCCTATGTACGAAGTTTATGATCAAACGAGGAGGTTTAATGAATGGAATGAGGGATAAGAAGAGGGGATAGAAGTGGGTCATGAGAATGAAACCCAGCACCGTACTATCTGCCAACTGCCCGAAGCTTCATGTCAAGTTTGGTCAATCGGACGTGCGAGCAATAAGAGCAGGAGATGTTTGGATAAATGCAGACAGTAAATCAATGGGCAAAAGTGAAGAAGAGTGGGAAGAAATTAGAGAGATGTGAGTGCACTAGCATTATGGAAAGCACTAGCATACAATGAGCCAGTACTCTGAAGTTTCGTACCAAGTGTGATGGTTCTTGTTAGAAAACAGCAGGAGAAAGATGAGTTTAAACAAAAACCAAAACAAAAAAGGGAGACTTTCAGGATTTAAAAGTGGACGACTGTTAAGAAGAACAGTAATGTTCTGTGGGCCAACAGACTGAAGCTTCAGATGAAGCAAATATTGTAGTGCAGGACCAGTTCTTCAGGTATGTATTCAAATTCAGTGCGATTTTAGCAACTTTATAGGTTTGCCACATACAGAAGTGCATATAAAACAATAGCAATCCATGTTGGACCAGGATGAATTTCATTCAGTGTTTAATGGAATCCAAAGACCAATTTAAATCACCAGTGCTGTCTGTCTTGGTGCAGTGGAGCCGTGCTTACAGTTATCAGATGAGAGGTAGAACATGCATTTGCCAGGCCATAGCAATGAAGCTCTAACATCAAAGCCAACAGGGGCAAATTGTAGGGCAAAAATTAGTGGCCCCATTCTGCCTACACAGAGAAAGCAAGAGAGAGAGAGAGATCGAGAGAGAATCTCATCTCCACTGCTTCCTGAGTCTGGATGGCTCTGGGAATTAGCGAGTCCTCTGGGGAGAGTGGATGAGAGGTTTAAGTGGCCTGCAGCAGAGTCCGGCTCCACAGTCTGATGCATGCACAGCTCATTGCTAAAGCACTAGGCACCAAGCCACCCTCCAGTCTGTGCAAACCAGGTGACGCAGACATCGCAAAAGTGGTGGCTGCATGACGATTAAGCAGCTGAATGTCATGCTTATATAAAACTGAAATGCTTGAATGTGGGCTGAGGTGGGGTGGCATCCGAAGGCCATTATAAATGTGTGAAGATGACTGACCCGGTTAAGCAGCTGAGAACCACTTGTCACAATAGTGCTGGTGGATATGTGATATGTGAGATGCTGTCCCTTAACACCAGTGGGGTCTGGCTGTGGACAGACAGGCTTGAGGCTGGTCCCTTGGGCTGCCCACCCAAGGGCCAAAACACTGAATCACCAATGATTGAGTAAATGAAAGAGAGAGACAAAGAGACAGAAAGTGAGCAAGAGAGAGAGAGAGAGAGAGAGAGAGAGAGAGAGAGAGACTGAAAACTAGTGGGTATTAGCATTAGCTTGAATATGCAAGCAAAAATGCCTCTCCTCCAGGGCCTAGCGAGCCATGGCTGCCAGTCTGGGTCACGTCAAGTAGATGCCAACGAAAGAGCTCAACCGTGTGTGTGCATGTGTGTGTGCATTCTTAGAAGAGTGTGTGAGGCAGTGTGGACAGGTCTTCACTCACACCTCCACTCCTGGTCCTCAGGCTCTGTGGGCAAAACTTGCTGTTGCGAATGTCTTGTTAGCCACAGCCCAATGGACATGACTTTTTACAAAGCTGACATGTGAGTGTGTGTGTGCACACACTGGGTGCCTTTGGCTGACCCCAAAGAACCCCCTTGCAGGCTCTAGTGAGATAGCAAGTGGGCCAGTAAGACACAACAGATTCTTGTCTTGGCTCTAAGGCAATGAAAAAGGCAAAAACATGACTTGTACATACTCAAGGATCCATTTAAATAAAGTTGACAGAGGCTTTTCAGTTTAATTAACTATTTTGGGTATACTTAATTTCCCTTGAAACGGTCTCTCATCTTTCATTTCCTGTGGTGTTGAGTGAGGTGCTGGAGGTATAGTGTGAGTATGTGCGTGTCTGCATGTGTGTGATGCTAAATTAAGTATGACAGACACAAAAGACTAATCACCTTCACAGCTTCAGCCCCAGCCTCATCTCCTCACTTGCTTATGACCCAAGGAGTTGCTATGGCAACAAACAAATTCTCATTTATCTAGTCACAATAGCATTCTTTCTTTGCATCTCAGGAAATGTGCTGCATTTTCACCACTGTGTCTTCTGGTTGATGGGGAACACGTGGTGCTCTTTGGTGTAGAATGCAGGTGAAATTTTGTACTTGATTCTCCATAAATGAGTTGGGAAAAAACAAAGGAAAGGAAAAAACATTACACCTCATCAAACAGTTGATAAAAAAAAAAGCTGTGGCACAAAAATAAAGAGGAGTCAGCCGCAACAAACAAAACCTGCCTTTGTTTGCACAATACTGCCGTTCAATCATTTGCTCATTTTTATAGGAGATCCCATCTCATCCCTGCTAATCTGGGCCCTAATCCACAGGCGCAGCTTGTGCGTGGGGCCTAATTTTAGTGCGCTGGTGTGAGAGGGGCATGGCAAGCGAGCAGTGTGATGGATCAGTGTGTAGGTGCCTTGTGCACACCTCCAAAATGCTTTTATAAATCACAGCTGTGCATCCTGCAACATTCACAGTCTCTAACAGCTCTGAATAGATGGAATCAAAGAGCAGGCTTATTAATCCAACCTTGCACAAAGTACATGGGGCAGGTAATTGCAACTCACCAAATGCAAATACAAAGTGCATAATGACTTCCACCCAGCCAAGCAGCACTTATGAGGACCATCTCACAGACAAATTATCAATATTCATTTACAACATCATCTCTAGAGGTCCGGAAAAGAGAAGAATAAGAATGTTGCATAGTTAGCCAAAAGCAGCAAAATATTTCCTCTATCTCTTTCGATTCAGTTGTGGGGAGTTGGCAGTTTTAAAAAAGAATGCTGTGAGCTCCATTCTTTATACTGAGAATAAACCAACAGCAACCAATTTTAATTCAACACAACAGAAAGAATTCACCAACCTCTCAAAGACTGGAGATGAGGATCAATGTACCATTATCTCAGGTTGTCAATATTCCACTGGAGGACATTCAAATTCCTTTCCTTTGGCTGTTTAAGACATGGGGTGCATTTTAGCATGGCTTTTTGCTGACAGGGATCAGTTAATCCATTTCTCCTCCAAGCCCTCCCTACTCTCCCCCCGCAAAGGCCACTCATAAGTCTTTCTTATTTGCTAGGGACAGCTAGCATCAAGTGCTTGGCCCTGTCAAACTGCTGCCTCAAAAAGAATAAATCAGTAAATTCCACAGGGTCAGTTTCACTGGGTCATAGTGAGCTTTAACACCAGCATGACGACTAGACTCAGCTCAACGTGGACGGCCACTGCTAACCAAACTTATGAACACAGCTAACAAATGTTCATTCTAAAAACATTACCCTAATGTTCAGCTTTGCTTGCGGGAACCCTAAATGTGAAAGTTCTCAGATTGTTCAAAATGTTTAGTTTTCATAATGTTTTGAAAACATTTTTCTAGTCAGGGCCATGTAATTGCATGACATTATTCTGTATTGCTTTGAGAAGGTAAGCTCTTTACATAATGTCAGCCAAAGTTCTGGAAACTTTCAATGAGTGCTTGCCCACTCAGGGTCATAACTACATCATTTGACTCTCAATTATATTGAAAAAAGAGACTATTATAGACAACACCAACTCTCATGTAAAAAAAAGCTTAAAAACAGTGAAAAGTGAGCAGTAAGCAATGTGATGGATCTTCAGTATGAGAAGGTTCCTCTGTTTTAGAAGACTCAGCGAAGGTTACATTTCTCATTTCATCTTAGTCATTGTTGTTTTCTGTCACTCCAAGCAGAGTAATTGTCACTACTGAGCACCTTTCAGCCGCGTGGCTGAGAGTCGCGTATTCCTGTCAGTAGCCTCCGCTCACTCTGAATACCTAATGCTTCCCACAAAGGCCAGGCGCTGATAGCAAATGGCACCTGTGACAAAAACAAAAGCAAGCAAAATGAGTGAGAAACCTCATTTCGTAATCCATCTGCAAAGGACGAGGGGAAGAAATACAATTATATGCAATGGCTTTGAGGTGGAAACAGAAGATGGAAACTTCCCTCAAGGAATTAGGCAGGCAAAATCGTATTGCAGTTGAAAATATTGGGTTTATAAGCTTACATGGATTTCAGATTCTAATTTGCGGGTGAAGGTGTTTTAACACTTGACTTACTTTACAGATTTTTTTTTCTTAAGCTCAGTACACTTTGCTAGAGTTTACACAAGCTGAAGACACACTAAGTATCAGGATCTGCACTGTTTTAACAGTCCAAAGTCCAGATTTGCCTGTTAACCAATACTGTAAGTTAATGACCTTGAACATTTCAGGACAAATGGAAGGATGGGATGCTATGTGTAGAGGGAATGAGGTATCATTTGATTCCCCTCACTCAACAGCCTCGCCACTTGGGCGTACATTTTGATATGCTACAAAAGCATATCAAACACTAAAGCTATCCATTATTCAAAACTGCAGGGTTTTGAATCGCAATAATTATTAATACATACTTAACTCATACAGCCATAATGAGATATGAAGTATGAACCTGACATGGCACCTTACATGGTGCACAGTGGATGTAGGTCAGGCTAATGTGATCGGCCACTTACTAAAGTGCTGTGTATAATGTCCAATGGTGTCTTCTATTCAATCCAGTAAGTAGACACATTGTGGTGGCACAACAAAAGCAACTATCTAAGAATGGTTTAAGTTAGAAATGCTGTGAAAGCCATGAAATCACACACTTGAACTGCTGGTCCACATAAATCCCATTCACAAAAATGACAGATGATATTGAAACCAACAAGTAATGAGTGGTAATATCTGACATGACATGTCCCAACTGCATGATATAAGTTTGACCTTTGGTATGGCTTTGAGTCCAAAAACATGTGTAATGTGAGGGAGCAAGAGAGTTGCACACTCTGCTCAGATTTATCAACGCAGAGAATGAACTAATACATGGGAAGATAGTGCGGTTAAAACAATCCATAAATAACCCCATAGACAAAAACTATGCCACTGTGCATTATTCACAGAAAGGATCATTAGAGTTTTGTGATTCAAACACTACAACCTGTTCTTCTCACTTATCAGTAAACTTCTGCACAGGTATTTTCTCAAGTCGACTATTAAAATCAGCCTTGAAATCACTGGCATTGTAAACATACAGAGATGGATGTTTTCTGCTATTTTTCATTTAAAAATGCCTTTAATATTCCTAATAAAAGTTCATTACCCTTTGATTTTTCTTAGTCATTGTAATTAATCATTCATCAAGATCAATTGGATTCGGCTCTTATAATTCATAACTACATTGTGTCTTGGCAATAAAAAGGACACAAACGAGAATTTACAATGGCTAATCCAATCGTCTGATTCCTTTGGTCATGCCAATAATGCAGTCCACTGAGGGTTAGGCTTTGAAGTTTTAAACATCAAACTCAATTAGTACAGCGTATGCATGGAACATTTAGCACTTTCGTGTGACTACAAAGCCACACCCACAGAAATGAACAGTATGTCTACTGCTTAGGAGCTACTCCTGGCGTGTCCACTGTACTCTTTTGGCAGTTCTCAATAGAAAGGGGTGGATCCTCTGTGGTACTTTCCTTTGGAATAGAGTGGACTGGAATGTGAATAGCTACTGTTCAGCCTGAATGGAACGAAGGACAGTTTGAATGCCAGTATTACGCTCCTATGTCCAACTGAAAGAGTCGGGCCTGTATGGTTTTGTGATTCTTAAGAAGCAATAAATAATTACCTTTATCCACTGTTAAAGGCATGTTTCTCAGAGAGTTGAATCTAGGCACTGAAAAGAAAGCGTGTGACATGCCGACCAGTCTTTTTGGTTTACTTCTTAAACACCTCCAGCTGTGAAGAGAGCTACTACTACCCAAGGGAGAATGAATCAGCCTTCATTTCCATTCACTGGAGAGGACCCTCAATGAGCGCAGTCTGCAGATAACTGAAGTCAGGGCCTGCCTCACAATAAACTCTGTAATCTCCAACTCCCCTAACCTTGCAGTGCCTGGAAATCTCAGGACTACTGCAGGTAAAAAGGACACATAGCTTTTATGTGTTTTTAAGGCACATCACTCATAACCTTTTAGCTGACCTGTTATGTATGATATCTGACCTTTAACTAGTGAGAGGCATGCTTGCCATTATAAAGTCATTTTTCTCCATGAATAATCTTTGCTGTAGGTTATGAAGACCTTTTCTAACCTTCAGTGTTCAAAGGACAGAAGCCCCATCATATGTACAGAACCTTGCTTTATATCGGTTGACTTCTGGGATGAGGCTAACAAATAGCAAAATAGTTGAATCAAATCACACTAATATCCTTAATGAAGCTGGTCAATATAATTCACTTTTTATCTCTTACATATTCAACTTACCATGCTAACACTGGCCCGCAGTCCCTCAATCAATAGCTTTGCTGGATGAGCTTTTCATCCAGAGGCATCACTGCCTTTCCCCTCACTTTCTTCTGAAGTTCATGTGATGTGGAGGAGCACATGAGGCACATGCGCTTGTTGTGCAGACAGCTATGGTTTTCATGTACTCAATAACCCAGCCCAACACCTCTCCAAAACAAACTCAGTGGTGGAGCTAGTGGCTGGTACCACCCTGAAGGCTTTCCATCAGATGGCTGATGCATGTAAAAGGCTTCCATTTAGACATCGTTACCCACGGATACCACCATGGGGGTGTGGATTCTATGCTGCTAAAAAGACTTATTTGACATCTGATATAAATGTTAGGGGTGTCAAATTTACATGTTAATTTCGATCAGTTAATTACAGAAAAAATAACGTGTTAAAAAAACGGCTGATTAATTGCACCACGTAACTTTAACCCGGTCCGGTGTTCTGTTGAAACATGTTACCCATCGAGATGTGCAACCATGTCCTTCTGTGCATGTGCAGTTCCACAGTCTTGGGATTCAGTGCTATGCCCATAAATCTGTGCTACCTTGGGACACTGGCAGCTGTATAAGCTTCAAGGGAGCATTTTTCCACATGGTAGCATAAATCAATAGACTCTGCTGGCGATTTGCATTACGGTAGCATTCTTCGACAAGGCAGCATAAATCATCAGAACACCCTGCTTCACAGTAGCATTTCTCAGTATTTCTCATAATTATCAGTGTTATAAACTGACTGTATGAACTGTAAAAACTTAAAGGTAGCATTTTTCGACAGGGTAGCATGAATCAATAGACTGCTTACAAATACATTTTTTAAATACAATATATTTTCTCTGATTACGCATATTATTTGTCTACTTCTCATCATTATCAGTGGTATAAACTGACTGTATGAACTGTATACACTTAAAGGTAGCATTTTTCGACAAGGCAGCATAATTCATCTGAACACCCATGTATGTACATTGTCTTAAACTGCACCTTGTAGACGGACTTAGTTCTATCATTAATCATGCTGAAGCATATATATATAAAATGCCTAGCACCCACAGACACCAAGTTGGCAAGTATAATGAGATCATGAGTAGACCAAGCTTTATCATTAAAAGTGCACATACATTACATTATAGTGCACATGTTTTATGTTGATGAGGGCCATCCTACCCACCCAGAGTGCGCGAGTACACCTGGATGTCTGTGGCAGCACAGATGGAACTCACAATCTCCTGATGATATAGCCAATGCTTAGTTGTGCCACTCAGGAAGCTGGTATGACAGATTTGGACTGATAGATCTCTAGGAAGTCACTACTGATGACCACTGCTGTAAAATGTACTATAAGATACATGTAAACTATATGAATAACATACTAACATCATCATCATGGTACAAACATCATACTACAGTTATTTATGAATGTACAGACAGAATTGGCTTGAAACTACTGAAAGTATATGCTTGTGTTCCTCAAGAATCTTTGTATAAACAAAATCTGTATATGTATGTATGTATGTGTGTGTGTGCATGTGTGTGTGTGTGTTTTCCATCTCCTTGTGAACATACACACAAAGACACATTCCCACACAAATACCCTCAAGAGTTTCCCTCCGGTGCATTTGTGAATAGGAAAAGGTAGCGGTCAGTGGAAAAGTGCAGGGACACAGCACTGGAAGTAATTAGTGATCTTGATAATGGGGAGAGGGCAAGAAAGGTTGCCACTGATCTGGTCTAATTGCTTATATCCATGCCAGCCATGGGCAGGACACAGCGGCAGATAATGGCATGTGTCTTTCTCTCTCTCTCTCTCTCTGAGTCAGAGATGTGCCTCTTAACCAGAGCAAGTACCACATTCATATCCATTTTCATCTAAAGCTCCAGGAGATGAATGAAGTGCAGCTGGGAAAACACATAAGCGCATGTGGGGACAGATGCAAAAGCCTAGCGACTCTGGCATTATGAAATCATTAGACATTCTTCATCTCAGCATCAGGACAAATCTGCCTGATGTTCCATAAGGCACCTCCACAGGAACCCTCAATGACACAACAGATGCAAAGAAGCCAGGACTAGGTATCCTATGCAGATATTAATATTTAAAACAAGAACAGATGAAATATTAAACAGTACTAGCTACAAATGGAAAATATTTTGTGGAAATGTCATTTGCGTAATGGCACATGTTTACATTTGAATTTTAAGAGGTGATTTGGCTTTGGTTTTCTATGATATACCAGTTGACACACAAAGGGCACATTTCTAATTGAAGTTCAGCTCCCTATGTCTAGACAAAAGCAGAAAATAACTTTTTCTACACATTTTGATCAGTGTGTAAAGAGTGTTTTATCATTTCATTTTTTCCAAACACAAAGATAAATTAATGTCACATGGGTAAAAAATAAAATACTAAAATACATAGAGCAGAGCTCATTATGTACATTTGGAAATGAACTGACATTACAAACAGAGAATTTTGAATCATGCTGTTCTCCATTGTGCCTGGGCTCGTTGGTTCTATTTGTCTTGTTTTGTTTGACTCATGATGTTCTAGAACAATAAGCCATGGGTGGTTGTATAAGGTAAAGCCCTGCTAATTTGCGGATTCAGTTGTTCGTGCCTGCACATTTGTGGAAAACGCAGATATTCTCTGAATTTTTTTTTTCTTTATTCATGGCAATATATAATTTTCCATACATTGTAGTGCTAAATTATTAAGAAATATATAATTTTCTAATTTTGTAACATAAATATCATGAATTCAGGCACATTTCCATATAAAATATTCCTATATAAGTTTTTGGTACCGTCCAGAGAACACAAAGGAAATGCATCTTGGGATGGTGAAATACTCCTGTATTCAGAGGCGGGAGGTTTGAAAATAGCCAATCCGAGAACGTTATTTATTTCTCCTTGTTGCTGATTGGCTCAGTTCAGTGTAAACTGTATACGGGTTTACCTTTACATTTTTTATGTGTGCAGTCAAAAATTTTTATTTTATAATGCCTTTCTATAATTGCTGAATTAATAAAAAGATGATGTGTCAGAACATGTTTTATTCAAAAAGTCATTGAAAAAATCAAATAGTTTATGTGACTATTGTCTTGTCTTAAAAATATATATTTGCCCTTGTTTGCTTGGTTGCTCACCACCCCCGAACCCCCACCCACCAGAAGGTCATGGTAATGTACCTAAAAGCTGTTTTCCAACAGGGGGGTGGTGGTGTTTGGGTGTTGTGTGAGTGAGTGTGGGGGTAGTGAGGAAGAAAGTGTGTGTGTATGTGTGTGTGTGTGTGTGTGTGTGTGTGTGTGTGTGTGTGTGTGTGTGTATGAAGGGAAGGTCTATGAAGAACAGTCGAATAGTACCAGATGACTATCAAATTGTATTTTTGATTGAAAAGTCACCAGATCACCAGATAAACCTCACTAAAAGAGAAATCACATGAGAGTTCATTTAAGTAAATCAAACCAACCACCTTATTGTACCTTGAAAGCTGAGCATAAAGTCAGATTTGAACCAGCCTACCTAAAAAAGAATCTTTAGCAGACACTGTGGCCATAGGGCAGAGCTTTCCTTAATGATCTGTGCCATCCTGCTGCAAACATCAGCCCCAAAATGCCAAAGGGAGACTTACCTACAAGCAGAAAAGAGAGACAATTAGGACACATATACACATTACCAGTTTTAAATTCCAGTGAAAACAGAACAAATATGTTTTATAAGTGAATATAAGTATTTGTGATTATAAGAATATAAGTATATGTGATTATAAGTATATATGAAATATAAGTGAATGTGATTAAACTGTCTCTTTGTCTACAATCTCAGTGCTTAGCCACAGCCCTGTCATTTTGCCTCCATTTCCACAAGACTGGCTAACTAGGAAAGGCACAGTAATCTTACTGGA
The DNA here is from genome assembly GCA_037974365.1 of Hydrocynus forskahlii. NCBI lineage: Eukaryota > Metazoa > Chordata > Actinopteri > Characiformes > Alestidae > Hydrocynus > Hydrocynus forskahlii. The sequence continues at coordinate 6,327,359 of JBBPCX010000023.1, read as the reverse complement.
AGGCACAATTAGAATAAAGCACCAAACCTTTTATTTTTTGCATAACATTAGGGTTAGGGTCGGGTAATAATTTAGCATAAAAATGCATAAAAAAATCTTTTTTTTCCCTATATGTGGCTGCTAGCAGGCAGGGAGAGAGTTGGTTTGAATGATGGAGGGGAAGTGCTGGTACTGGTAACTGGTAACTCTGACACCTAAGGATTGCAATTGAGGGTTCACATAATAATCTGCAATCTTGCTTTATTTGGTGGATGTGATGGTAATGACTGGTGTTTCATGCTGATAATTTCAGTGGCAGTTCGACCAATGACTGTCCATGGGGAAACATAGCTGGAATAAGATTGGCGGGGGGAAAAAATCAAGGTGGCAATCACTGCTGTTCGTCATAAAAAAGGCACATAGTGATCTGCTTCACTTTCAGAGAATGCCTTTTTCATCCAGCTTCATGCATAATGCTGCACATAAAAACTGCACTTGGTGATAGAACACTCAGCTTTCACCTCAAAGAGTAAACGGAGAGAAGAGTGGGAACTTTGTAAAGTCTGGTGAGGAAAATGCATTTAAAGCTCCGTAGTGGGATGTGTTCATTGATCAGCCCACAGATTTCACCGAGGCTTGTGTTCTGCAGAAACCTGTTGTGCAATTCGAAATTTTTTTCCCTAAGAAGCCCCTTTTAACAACTGACTGTCATTTCAGCCATTTTTTTAGGTTTCTTTCTTGGTTGTCTCTCAAACATACAACAAATCTGATATCTTTGTCTGAGATAAAGAAAACAAATTCAAGTCAAAAGGTGCTGCAGGAGCACCTAACATGTCTGGAATAACAAGTAAGGTCTTCCGCAGTGAGTGACAGCTAATGTTTCAGAGGGAGCACCAAGCAATAACATTTCATATAATGAAGACATTGATTCACTATGTCATCCATCAATTACATGCAATACTACATTCCACTGACTTCCAAAAAGGAAAGGTGGCTCTTGGACTGCAATCAGAGGAGAGGGCTGGACAAAGTAATTACAATAAATACTTTTACACTCTTAAAAATACAGAATTTTAAATGGTTCTTGGCTTGGCACCTGCATATAGTGAAAAACTGCGCAGTTGTGATGTGGGAAAAAAAAGCCTAAAAATGCTTATTATTTTATAGTGTAAACCCTAAATATGCACAAAAATATGCTTCCAAAAACTTTAATTTCATTTTATACTCAGCTTAATACATTACCCTGGAAGAAAATGTGAAGGATTCGTGCTAGAATGTAAATACCAATGTTACCCCTGTATAGACTGTTCTGTAATTCATACACGTGTGTTGTCTTTGGTATAAGCAGGTAAATACAGTAATAAATTAATTTAATTTACAGTAATAAAAATACAGGGATTTAAGAAGAACAAAACGAAAAATAAGAGAACACCCGAGATGCGCCACGGGGGAAATTCTGGACTGCAGCTACAAAAGGGTGCATCAAAGGGCAGCAGCCAATCAGCAGCAAGGAGAAATAAATAACATTCTCAAACTGGCTATTTTTAAACCTTCTGCCTCTGAGTACAGCTGAATGTGACGTCTGAGCCTTGTCCGCCATGCCCCCTCGTCCTCGTGCTGGTTGTTTATGTCTGGGTGTGGTGCTGAGCAGTGGAGGCTCATTCTGTTTTGGTGTCTGATTGCCTTGCCAACTGTCGAGCCCAAACAACCAGCATGAGGATGTGGTGGCATGGCGGACGAGGCCTGGACATCACAAAAGAAAAAAAAATGCGAAGGATATCCACAATAGTGCGGGGGTTTCCACGAACAATTATTAGTTCGGTACTCAGAAAAATCCCCGAGAGACTGAAGCCACAACTGCTGATCCGCATATAAGAGGGGGGTTAATGTATATGTATAGTCATGCCCAAAATTTTATATACATCTGAGAGGAATACTTTCAGCTTCCATTTATGTATAATTTGCTGTTCAATATTTGTCTTTCAATGCATTCCTATAATAATTTTAACCAAATATATAAATCATACCTACACATGCACATAAATGGATATGTGCATGTGTAGGTAAGTAGGTACTTTCTTGTAGACATTTCCTGAATTATGAAGATCAACATGTCTGTCTTACTTGAATGGCAGGTTCTCAGTGTCACATCATATTTATACCTCAGAAATACAGTACGTCATTGAGTATTTATTAATAGTTCCTAGACACTGTGATCAACTTAACAAAGTAAAATATTTTTCAGTGTGAGAATATGCAATAAAAAATGAGGGGTGCCACAAATTACACTCACACACACACACACACACACACATATATATATATATATATATATATATATGCCTCAAATAAAGCAAATCACAAAGCCCTGGCCTTTCCAGAGCAAGAGCTAAAAG
>JBBPCX010000023.1:6302512-6324884 GCA_037974365.1 Hydrocynus forskahlii | reverse complement strand
TTTTTTTCTGTGATTAATTAATCTAATTAACGCGTTAAATTCCCAGCCCTAATATATATATATATATATATATATATGTGTGTGTGTGTGTGTGTGTGTATAACACAGTGCAGAGGCTACTCACAAGCATGAACTGCAGGACTGCAGGTATATCAATATTCAATCATCCACATGCAAGTTGGGCCTCCTCCTCCTTCGATGAGTAAGTCTACAGAGCTACAGCATATCAAGGAAGTTCCTCCTGTCAGTTTTGGAGTCCATGGTGGAAGAAAGTACACTCTGTACTGTGAGGACCAGAATCTTTACACAGCTTTCATGATTCATGCTTTTTGCAGGCTGGCTATGTGATGCACGCTGTTCTGTGACTACATATGAGCTAACATTAGATTGAGGTGGAGGAGAGGGGCTAGATAGAAAGTCTATGTGAGTGTCTAAGTGGTAAGAGAGTGTGAAACTGTGGCAGCCCTGTGAAAGAGAGCAGACTGATGATGAATACACAGCAGCTGACAGCTTGTTTGTAGGTGTGCCTAGTACTAATTGTTGGTACTAGATATGGCATCTTTGTTGTATTTTTCTGAATATTCATTTAAACTGGTGCTCATACAAATTGGGGCTTTTGCTAAAGATGAGCAAGACCATAACATAACAATACCCTTGTTTGTTAGCTTGACTATGTAGGCAGTATTTTAAAAATGTAAATAAACAATGGAAAAGAAAAATTAGTGTCTTTCTCAACCTTTTTTCCTTTCTGGTTAATGCTTAATATGTATGTGATATCACTTAGTGTTTCTGATTTGTGTGTGTTGGTGTTTTTCGTTTCTGTTGTCTTTTTTATTTTTGCTAATTGCCTTTGTGCTTTCTGCTAATGTTGTTTTGTGGTCATGTTTTGTTTTGTCACTGCAGTTACAACTTTGTGGCCCAGTGTAAGATATACCCAGGCATGATTGGATCTTGATTTGTTTGCCATCTGAGAGCTCATTTGTGAAGTGAATGGAGCTGGAATTCTCCCCCTTCAGCAAGCACCAAGGGGCACGCAGGGCAGGCACTGAGCTGCAGGCCTGGAGACAGTATTTTTCACAGCAGAAAGGAGCGAGAGCATGACATGGCTTTTAGATTACACTAGCAGTGTTTTATTGATTTTGCCTATTGTTACTCACGACAGCACAGCCTCAGATGTGTATGATCACTGTAGTCACATTTAAGACAGGGAACAAAAAACACTTTAGGCATGCATTCAGTCACATCTAACACATAGCTTGAGGAATAGTTTACATAAATGCTGTGCTTACTCACAATGGTGTGAGTAAACACTAACTCAGCTGGTGTATCCTCACAATGTTTTATATATGTTTCAATGGTTTAACCTATTTATGTACACTACCGGTCAAAAGTTTTAGAACACCCCAATTTTTCTGTTTTTTTGTATTGAAATTCAAGTGGTTCAATGTCTCATTGTTAATTCTGCAGAAAGTTCTTCCCAACTATGTTGCAGAAGTTCCCATAAGTGTGTGGCACTTATAGGTTGCTTTGCTTTCACTCCTCTGTCCAATTCATCCTAAAGCAGCTTGATGGGGTTTAAGTCTGGAGACTTACTCGAACAACTAGGCACATACCAGAGGTACTGCAGGGCGCCACAGAATTATTTCCCACTTCTAGGTAACCTTACCATTTTTAAATCTCTCACTGTTCAGCACTGTCCTTTGTACCATTTAATGCTATTCATTGGACTTGAACTGTTTAAATTTCAGTTAAAAAAATAGCTTGAAAGACTGGCGTATTCTAAAACTTTTGACTGGTAGTGTATGCCAATGGGCCAATTAGGTAAGATTATGCCAAATAAATAAATATTGGGTAAATAGGAATAACATAATTGCTTGTGTCAAAATGCAATGATAGTTTGTGCATCCAGCAAGACTATGGTCCCCAATCCCTCTGGAACTGTAACCTCTCAAAAAAGACTTGTCTCCTGATAAGCACACTTAGAGGGTGCTATGCACATGGAATGAACTGTTCCCTATTAAATAAACGGTAGTTTGCGTCCATCATTATGATAGATGGAATCAACTCTAAGTAATATTCATCAACCTCAGTGTTCTGTGCATTCACATGCCTTTAAAGCTTACAAATAGAATGCTTAATAAATTTCCACTGATATATGCATACTGGAATGGTGCATATTAATGATAGCATCAATGAGCCATCATAGTATGTTCAAATGTTAATGAGTTCTCCTAATGTGAAAATTAAATCACTACATGTATGTCAGTTGGATAAAAGTCCTGTGGAGTTCTTGTTTTTTGTTTTTATTTTTTTATGATTCCCCCAAGGAAGAAAAGCAGAAAAATGTATGCAGATCTCAGTGCATTTAGACATAATTGAAAAAGCTCTGATGTCTTCTTGTTTATTCAGACTATTTATATGTGTGGCATTGCTCAATTGTTATGCATGCATCTGTAGTCTGTCTTCCCTCTCTCTTTCTGTATATCTTTTTTCAGGAGGTCTTCTGAGGTCTGTTCTGTCTGGGGAAAAGTATTAAGGCAGGAACGCAGCAAAGGCTAATTATTCCTCCAAGAGATTAATCAAAGCAAAGTGACATGCTGTGTGACATAAAGTTTATCCTGTGTCCACAGTATGAGCAGAGCCATTTGATTATACAGTACATATTGACAGTAATGAAGCGTGTTTAGAAAAAGTGACAAAGACCTGGTCATTATAAGATTTACATGAGGTGGAGCATTTATGTGAAAAAATTAGGTAGTCTTTTGAGTAAAATATTTGTGGAAGGTTTTTAGAGACGCAACCACTTGCTACTATATATTCACTATTATACCTAAAATGTTACCCTATCAAAACACAGTTGGAGTAATGAAGGCACTGCCTTATCCAGCTCCCCTTTTTCGTTAACAAAGGTTAAACCTTGCAAGTAAGCACATCTCCTTCTTATTATTCAGGATCTGCTAGCCTCAAAATGAACTGCAGCTTCACTGCTGAAGCTGGGTTCAGAATCCAGGGGATGGAAACAGCTGAAGAATGGATACACAATACAGATCTCACAATGGAATGTCAGGCAGAAAATCCCTGTGTCTGCACTTTGTTACAGTTGATGTTAGCTTGTTAGCATCAGAGAGTAGTTAGGCAGGGGGCAGTGATCAGAGGAGAGCGCATCATGACATCTTCAGTCTCTTTGAGGGCAATTGTGTGTCCGAACAGTCATCAATGAGGTTAATGTAGATGAACGACCTTTACTGTTTTATGTAATGCCATTCTTTAAGGATCTTTTTCCAACCAGATCTGCAGTCATTTGAAATGGCCAAACCAGCTCTTATATAATGCTCAGACACAAGACATGAAAAATAATTGTAATATGTTACTTTTGGAAACTTCTGTCTGTAGTTCATGACACCAGAAGTTGATAACTTGGGGTTGCTAGGAACTGGAGATTATTTGACATGTTAGTTCATGTTCACCATAGCAAAGCTTGTGAAAAACAGGTTTTTTTGTGAAAAACTAGCCCACACCTTTATACTGCGTATTGGAATTTAAAAAAGAATTTCATATTTTTTTAAGATCCTACATTTTCTGGTCCACTTGACCATACATCTGCCCGCTGACCAATTCTTATAAAACAAGCAGTCATTCTCTATGCCTTGTAATGTGATACTTTTAGAAACACATATCACAACACTTGATTTACAGCAAGGCTCAGATGTGTTGATTAGGTAAGGCAAAGATCCCATCCAAACATGACAGGAACTTAGCAACTCCAACCAAAGATGTCTTGATAGCTAATGCCAACTGCAGCGAGTAAAAGTCTCTAGATCACAGCAAGGTTAATGATGTGCAACACAATCCCTGCCATACTGCATAGTGGAATTTATTAAGGAAATCATGCATTTTCTGTTAGGTCTACCTAGCAGACACAAGAACCCCTGGCTGTGACCAATCCGGCTCTAACATAGGCAGTGGATACAAGGCATAGGACTGTAATGTGCTACTTTTGGAACCTCCTATCTGCAATTCACAACACTTGACTTGCAACAAGGCACTGAGGTGTTGATTATATGAAACACAGACCAGCATGGTGCTGATTAAAAGCAAATAGAATTGTTCTGCTCCCATCTCTCCCGCTCTGGTGCAGTGTGGCCCTTGCCATCTTTCAACCTGCCAACCCCTCCCATACCTCCACACTCCTGGTCACATCTGACGTGTCACTCAAGCCTCCACTCTGACACCACAGCCCATGGCAGGGCACCGAAGATTGATGTGGGCTCTGGTAATCCACAGCACAGAAGATTGAGTTCTAGAAACACCATCCAGGCCTTTCCCCTTCAACTCAAACAGTTAAAACAAAGGAGTCAGTCTGTCAGAAAAATGGAGTCATTGTTTCTTGACTTCTTCTCAGTCAGAATGGCCACAGTAAGGTGTGAAACTTATTTATATCTCAACAGCTCTTATTTATATCTTTTATTCCCCCTCATCCATGTATTTAAACAGGAAAAAAAATTAACAAATTCACCAAAAAGAATGTGAGTTTGCATTTCTATTTAGTGGAATGCATGCATGGGCCATTCCCATGTCAAAGGACAAGAGGGGCCTGCTAACATTCAACTAATTTGAGAAGAGAATAAGGGGGTAGGGGTAGACCAATTGCTCTCTTTTACCGTGTTTCGCACTATAGCGACTGATCATGAAATTCAGAACTTTGTGTGTGGCTAATCCACCATACTAAATGCATGTGGGAGCTGCATTTCCTATTCCTGATTGACGCTCAGGCTCTTCTCCCTTTCACGTGTGACAACAAACTCACTATTTTGCCACATTTAGAGTCTCTACAAAACAACCGTGCCCTGGACTGTGACAGCACTCTCTCTGCTTTTATTTATTAATATCCTATAATCCAGCTGGGAGATAAAAGGCTCAGGTGTGAGTAAATTAAGCCCAAGTCAGAGACAGTGTCCCCATTTTATTGCTATCACTCACATAATGCAGAGCTTTTGACAAACACATTATCAGCAGAATCGGAATGTGCATGGCAGGGTCCAGCTCGCTCTGTCCTGAATGCACAATCAATCCTGCCCCCTCCCTGAACATCTCCCATCACAATGGACCACCTTTCCCAGCTCTTACCCATTCTGCCTCCACTCTCTCTCTGAGTGTTTTCATGGCCATCGATTAGCCCTCACCTGCTCTAATCCTGAGGCCCCCCATGTTGGCTAATAAGAGCCCCACCAGGATAACTGGGCCACCATGTTCTTACAACACACCACCTTCCGTTTTGCCTCAGAAAATGTAATGTTTTCTAAGGCAACAACATTCAGTCAAACGTGGATTTCTTTTTCAGCACATCATTTAACAAATGCTCTGTAATGTTCATATGATCATTTATGGTCACATGACCAAGACTGCAATACAGGAACCTGTTGGGATGTTCTGGTTTCTATTTTTTCATGGCACCATGAAAGAAGAAATTCTTTGTTGTAATGATACTGATGATGTATGCAAAGGAGAAGAACCAAGGAAGGCTGAACAGATTATTTGAATAATCATAAATGAATTAACTGAGTATAGAAATAAGTTTTAGTTGGTTCTTCAATATTTTCCATCTCCCAGCATCTGTATCTCTTTGGTCTAAAATGTAAATATTCAAATCAAGCATCTGATGTACCATTATGTGAGTTAATACATTTAAATTGTATAGATTTTTATCTCTTAATAAGCATGTGAGTGAACTGTGGCTAAGGCAAAGCTATTAAGATGCTGAAGGAAGTGGATTTGACATGCAACTGAATACAACTGCTTACTTTAAAGCATGTCAGGGATGTGAAACTGAAACACTCTCCTACTGACAATATCTCCAGTGCTGGAGGCATTTCCTTGTCACAATGTGCAGAGGAAGGTGAAGTGCTTAAAGAGGATCAAATGTCTCCTTTACATTTATTGAATGTCTGAAACACATCACTGGTCTGCTGCTTAGGGAACCCACAAGGGGTGATTTGTTTTGCCTGATGCAGTTATTTGAACACAGGGATATCTAAATCCATCTCATTTACATTCTGGTCTTGGAGTAAACCTGTTCTGAACATTAGAAAATTCAGGAAAGGCATGTTAATTACTTAGTTAGCTGATCTGGTGTATTAAAGAGGAGCATTGACTTACATAATAAAGTGCTTGATAAGGCCTGTATTTAAGTACAGTGTATTAATCATATTGTCATTTTTAAATTGTTAAACAGAACATTTTATTGCCATTTGTATTTGGACAGGAGAGGGCCTGATCTCAAATCAGAATTCTTACATACAAATACTTTTGTGAGAAGGGTCAAGAACTTCTGAAATGTACCCTTGTTTCTTCATACTGGGCTTGTATGCCTGACATTACACATGTAATACATTTACACATAAAACAGGTGCAGCTGATTTATAGATGCTTAATTCATGTTGTAATACTTTCACCTGAGAACATGCATATGTCACTTTGTTAAGTAGCTACCAAGCAAAAAACATCTAGTATGTAATTAAACACATACAAACATGAAAATAAAACAGTACAGTAACCCTGCTTATATGTGGATCAGCATTTTCAGTCTATTGTAGATTTTTTCTGAAAATCGAACTAATAATTGTTCGCGGAAACCCCCGCACTAACTTGGAAACTGCAGATATCCTCCCCATTTTTTCTGCTTTTGTGACATTCAGGCCTTGTCCGTCATGCCCCCTCGTCCTTGTGCTAGGTTTTAGATGTTTGGGCGCAGCGGTTAGACAATCCGACTCCTTCACGGAATGAACCTCCGCTGCTCAGCACTGCGCCCAGACATAAACAACCAGCACGAGGACGAGGGGGCATAGCAGATGAGGCCCGGACATCACCCCTTTTTTCGTGGCCATACATAATTTTTCAGGCATTTTAGTGCTAAACTATTAAGAAATATATAATCTTCTAATTTTGTAACGTAAATAATGTAAATTCAGCTACATTTCCATATAAAATATAACTACATTTTTTGGTGCTGTGGAGAGGAACAGAGGAACATGAAGAAAACACGTCTTGCGGTGGTGAAATACCGCTGTACTCAGACGCGGGAGGTTTGAAAGTAGCAAAGCCGGAAACGCTATTTATTTCTTCTTGCTGCTGATTGGCTGTTGCCCTTTCTGCTGCAGTCCAGTCCTGTGGAGCGTCTCAGTTGTTCTCATATTTTTCGTCTTGTCCTTCTTAAAGCCCTGTATTTTTATTACAGAAAATAAAAATATTTTTTTACTGTATTTACCTGCGTATACCAAAGGAAACGACAGCGCATGCCAAATAAAATACGCATGCATGAATTACAGTACAGTCTATACAGGGGTAACGTCAGTATTTTACATTCCAGCACTGCAGGAGTTCAGTGTAAACTGTACAGTACAAATATGCGTTTACCTTTAAATTTTTTAAGGGTAATCTATTAAAATGAAATAAAAGTCTTCTGGGCGCATATTTGGGGGCATATTTAGGGTTTACACTATAATTTTTTTTACCACATCACAACATCTCAGTTTTTCACTATATACAGGTTTTCTTGGAACTGTATTTCTGGCAGGAAATTAATACGATCTAGTTAAAACATTTTAGCTTGTTGGAAATCTTAATTTCCAAGAAACACTTAGATGCTGCATAAAATAGCAAACAAGGACTGAAAGAAGAAATGCTACACTTTGGTACCTGGGGAACATTCTTTACTTCCAGACACCATCTAACATACAATATTCATTTTTATTAATATTTCAACAAACTTTAATGAAAATTCCAGCTCAGGTCAGTATTCCAGACACAGGTAAGGCATGTACTGGACTGAATTTCACTGCCAGTGGAGCCCACTGAAAATCTGTTTCAGTCTAGACTTAAACTGTGTACACTGTCCAGAAACCCAGCCCTCAGGGCTCTATTTCCCCAAAAATGTCATCACTAAAAGCAATAACTCCTAGGACACCTGTTAGTTTTACAGTTTTTAAATACTATACTTTAGAACAGCCAAATTATATGAAACTGTTGTGACTGAAACAAGTTTTAAGGCTTAAAAAATGAACGGCATGGGGGAACTGTATATGTGTTGAGTGACCTGGAGATACTAAATTGCTACTGTGTGTTTGAGTCTGTTTGATTGTATGGCCTGTGTAAAACCGAAGACCTGCTCTCTGATTGCTGGGATAGCCAAACCCTCCTCCTGGTCTGGCTCTATTCTGTGAAATAAACCTACACCTGCATGATGATAAGTATCTCTGCAGGCCTTGTAGAGGATTTAAAAAACTGTTTACTTTTTAGGCTTTATACACATTCTTGTGGGAGGGGAATATAAGAGACAAAAGCATATATTGCTTCTGACAGCTAAATTATAGCCACTTACAGGTTAATGGATTTTGCTTTTGCTATAAAATGTACAGTGTTCAGCAACAGCATCAGGGCAAAAACAAACATTAATTTAGTTTTGAATGCAGAATCAGATGGAACAAGCATTGGTTGGGTACACAAGAAAGTCTTCCTCAAATATTTGCTAGATACACACCCATTTGAAAAATGAAAATCCTTTACAACAAATTCATTTTCCTCGAAACACAAACTACTTGTCTAATGAAACCTAGAGGGATTAGATGACTTTGCCATCAAAGCCTACACACTTCACCAATTTCAGGAATTTATGCAGTGTATAAACCTTACCCTCGTATCTCTCCTGACTCAGTCTTAAAGGGATTAGATAGCATGCACACATGTGCGCACATAGACACACATGTATTCAAGCGCGAACGCGCAAACACACACACACACACACACACACACAAAAACATGCTAGCTCAAAACCAACAGTGCTGTTAGTTGTCCTACTATAGAACTTCAAATTGCCATTCACACTTTGACTCCAGAGAGCCATTACTATGTTGAAGTGGGTATGAAGCCTGCTATTGAGCTATGCATGCTCTTTGTGAAAAGTTTGATCAATGCCCTTACCGCTCAGTGGTGTTTGTTATATTCCTCCAGGATGACAAGGACAAGATATTAGCTTTTGCTACCTTCACACAGAGTTTTGTGATCAATATCTTTAGACATTATGTATATAATAAATGTACAGAATATAATAAAAAATTCAAAAAAGAAATTTTATAACCAGGTTTCGAGCTGTTCTGGTGGTGCTTTGATAAAAACAACCGGACAGGAAAAAAACTCAGAGAGCTCAGCAACGCAATTATTAAAAATTGGATGATTTTACACATAATTTTGAACACTGACACTGATAAAATCATGTTCACCTGAACAATTAGAGTGAACACTTCTAGCACACTACTGTCCCACTATACACTACTGTTCTTCTATGTGCGAGTGTGTGTGTGTGTGTGTGTGTGTGTGTGTGTGTTTGTGTGTGTATGTGAGAGTATCGTTGGACAATGATATTTTGTGTAACAGGTGTACTAGAAATGTTCATCTGTAGTGCTAATGGCTGGATATGGTATGCTGTTGCATTAGAGTGTTAAGGAAGGGAAAGCGAAGGAAAATGACATTTGCTACCATTAACATTCAATAATGCTTTCCTCTGATTTGTGTAGGCTCATTAATGAAACTAAATGCAGCCCCGGGTGAAAGAAAGATGGAGGGAGCGGGTGAGCGAGATAGAGGGGAAACTCAGCACCACAAATGCAAACTAATGCGAAACAGCTGGTACAATCTTCACCTCAAAACAGAGGAGATCTCAGCCTGCTATTTTGGGTCTGGGCCAAGCACAATAATATTTCGGAGCAAAAGAACTACTGTGCATGTGTTTCTCTGTTCTGGAACATCACATGAGAGAGGTGCTCTACTTTTCCATGTGTCTGTAATGTTTTTTTCTATGTGTCAAATGAAAAAAAAAAAACAGCAGCAGAAAGGAGGGGGGCGGTGAGAATGGTAGCAACAGCTGTGCTCTTAATGCTGGACTCTTAGTGGGGTTTAGCCATAGTTTAGCTCAGGTAAAAATATGTGGTATGATGAGAGTATTTATGCTCTGTTGTTCTGGCTAGGGCCTTTGCTCTGGAAAACACTGCAAAAAACCTGGCAGTCCTCCTAAATCTGTAGCAATAGCATGCTCTCCAGCATAACGATGAACACCCACAGACTGGGTTGATAATACCAGTACTGCCAGTATTTTACTGCACTGGTAACTCTTGCGAGAAAAGAGCACAAAAAGTACAAGGAATGTATAGATTTAACACTTGCACACACATTTCAGTACTTACTAAACCAGTATATGCACCTATTCATACACTTATTATCTGTATTAGGATTATTTGGCAGAAGGAATGACGCACCAGTAATTAATGCAGTTTCCTTCTCACTTATACATTTTTCTTCTTTCCTTCAGCTCTATTGCCACATTAGCAGTTTACATCATGCAGTTCTCCTTTTGTTTCCTTTCATTGCTTTTGGTAGATTTGCAGAAATGTATCCCTAAAGGAAATTGTTTTTGCTTTAAAAAGCAGTGCACTTGTTACAGCATGGATAAAATGAACTTAGTGAAAATGTAGTTATTATTCACATGGAGTTGGAAGATCATGTGATTTCCAATTTCCAACATCACACCAATATCCAAAGAAAATGATAGTGACCGCATGTTCCACCCAACAAGTGACTTCATCATACAGAGGGAGGAAATGTTAGTACATTATTGTGATAAGTTATTTTGAGTTTTTTCCTATTTGTCTATTCACTTCTTGGTCATTTGACACTGTAAATGACAGGTGGCACAACGGTATTTAGGTACTTGGTGTGTGTCAAAGTTTCATGAATGCCAGGACCAAAACTGTCTCAGGAGAACATTACCCAGAGCATCACACTGCCTCCAAGGATTTGCCTTCTTCCCACAGTGCACCCTGAGTGCTAGGATAGGCAACAGAACCCCCTGTGACTCTGGTTAGGATAAGCGTCTTTACTCATAGTTCTCTCGCAAGCATAGCTTAGCACTATCTGTTGTATTACTCATACTGCTGGCTTTATTGGTGTGACATGATGTACTTTGGTGATAAATTCACCACTGTAGTACCTGGAAATAACGTTTTATCAAGAGAGTAGATCACGTGAGCTGAAGGTAATGGGAAAAAATGAAGGGGGGCTGCAGCTCCAGCCTGTCACAGGCTTTATTGCACTTGACTACACTTAGCAAGTGCGGTCAGCCAGAGAGATACACATGGGGTGCACGGATGACTGGATGGGCTCCCAGCACATGGGCAGCTTTGTCTCTTTTGTACGCACATACACACATTCACACACACAATGTGAGTTGTAACACTGGAAAACCTGTATAGCCCACTCCACAGTAAACTGCTGCATAATGTGTGCTGTGTTCTGAGTGTGTAAGACCAGGTTCCTTTTCTGTCTTATTTTTTTTTGCATGAATGCCAAACAAAATAGCATTACTGCAAGAGGCCCTTTGTAAAGAAAGATACACCAAAGTAAGTATTTCTCTCTCTCTTTGCTGGGACACTGCTTGCCTGTGGGGAGTGAGAGGTGAGGTAGTAGGGGACAGTGGCTCAAACCCCTGAACTCTTGAGCTAGCAGAGGGTGTTCACTGCATATTCAAACATACCAAGTGGTACTGAGGCTTTTTTTGTCAAGTTTCAGAGCTGATCAAAGTCACATTATTGGGCTTTGACAAAGAAAACCAAAATGACACAAGAATGTCTATATAGCGAATAAGTACATCATCTATGGTTGTCAGTTACTTTAATAAACTACCTAAAAGAATAATTGATTAAAATAACACTTTCTCAGTTAATCTGTAATTAACCTAGTCAGCAGTTAGAAGAACTTCATTCTACTGAATCACAGTAAAATGGTCACATACAAGGATAATGTCTGCGACAAGCTTCAAAACATATCAAAACATATGAAATGATAAAACATATCAAATGTATTTTAGAAGCTTTAAAAGATTATGTTTAATCTTATACTTACAAAAAATGTGCGCCAGCATCCAATAATGGTGCTGAAATCCCATAGTGGCACTGGTAGAAATTAGGGGTGGCTTCATATCACTTTTTCATGTCTAATTCCAATACCTTAAATATCTGACGATATCAGTAACAATCCAATAACATCTTTTTCCCTCTCTACAACAACTACGCTGTTAATAGTACATTTGTCTGGCTGCATTTTGCTTAGCCATCTAGAAAACACGCTCAAACTTTGCATAAATTATTCAGCTTTTTCTCAAACTGTTCAGCTTTTTCATCCTTGAGAGTAAAATGCACCCACATGGTTGACATGATTGCATGTCTCATTCAAGTTCTAGCTACTGGTCATATGAAACATGTGCTGGATCCAAAATGGCTGCTTCTATAAAGTATGGCATCTATGATAGTTCAATTTTTTCCAATATTTAAAGTAATCATTTAAAGTGTGGGTGGTATGGGAGAGGAGGAGGGAAGTGGACAGTGCTAGTAACCAAATATTCATCCATCCCTTTATACACACACACACACAATCTTGATGCCAGTAAATTCAGGCCTCAGAAGTCCTCATAAGAGGCAACTAGCAACCCCAAGTGTGTGCTCAACACTCCCTTTGTGGAATTACTCCTTGTCCCAAAACTGCAGGCATGTCTGAATCCATAAATCTCACTGCACTACTAAAGGAACATGCATGTCCTGTGACACATAAAAAGAAACCTTTACCTAAAGCCTTCACTTTGGCAAGCCGTGATTAATGCCTGCAGTTGGAGGCCTAATACAGATAGAGGTCATTGAGGAGAGGTGACCCAGAGGGACAATAAACCATGAATACATTGACTTTCCATTTCAAATTATTCCATGTAATTTTCATATATGCGTTTTCAGGAAATGCATTTTTCTTACTTTGTTTTCATATACACAAGCCTACTAAAAGGTGTTTTTGCCTAGTAGACAGGTGAAGTCATACTTTTCAGAGTGTATGCATAAGGGCAACATGCCATCATACCTTCTATGTCCTCATCAACCTGTAATTGTTTAATAGCAGAAGCAGGGGGGGAAGGTTTATTATTAAATCACATTAAAGATCCAGTGTTGAAGCATTGCCAGGGGAGTGTTTATCACTGAAAGAATAAAAAGATTTGTAATAGCAACTGCACAGTCACCAAAATGAAAAGCATGAACATGCTGCCCACTGTCATTTAACTACCTAGAGTGACCATGGTGTTGTTTTGCCAATTCCTGGCATTATAAGAAATTTTAATAAATCACAAAATCTGCAATAATTATAAAGTCTAATTAATGTAAATTGGCTGACTGTTAGACCATAAAAAACTAAAAATAATATCCAACATAAAATAATATCCAATTTAAATCATTTTAGAGTTTTAAAACAGTACTATTCTTGTCAATTATGTAAAATGCTTTCAAAAAAGAGAAGAAAAACATTTGTAGCATTTTATGACTTTTCCTGGCCATATACCGTATAACAGCAGGATTGCCTTAAAACAAGAACAAATCCTTGGAGAAATTCCATTGCAATGGTCTACAAAGTCCATCACAAAGTACATTGAAGGAATCACAACATATCACTATAATCACCCTTTTACTGTGTCGTTCGGAGTATCTTTACAAGCTTGAACTGCAAACAAAATATTGCCCCGCAGTAGCACAACAGTGTCCAAAAAGAAAGAATAATTTGAGCCCCTGGAGTTACCAGTCTTGTTTTGATGGCTGGAAGTAAAATGTCAGCAACATGGGTTTAGCTTTGTATTCTTTCAGTAGCAAAAGGAAAAAAAAATCAATCTGAATTCTGCTTGGGTGTGAAGGCACAAACAGCCTAGTGAAGAATCCCTGCTGCTGCCCCGTGAGCTCAGATGCTGGCATACTACTCCAGTTCAGCTTTAGCGAAGGATGGGAGGGCCTTGGTGTTCCATATACATTGCTTGGGTGAGAAGGCAGATGGCTATATGCAACTGGAATTCAAAATTCTGATGGCAGAACAAGTACAGAAGTATGGCTGCAATATTATTTCAATTGATTGCCGTTGATGTCTTCAAAATTGATTGTCACAATTGACCACAATTCACAAAGAGTCAAGTTTGTCTACTGATTTCTTTTTTTCCCCATGTGCAAAACACATAAAGGTATGTCTTTATGAATATTATCCCAGCCCAGGGTATTACAAACATTCTTCTTCAGGACACTCACAAAGTGAAAAACACTATGATTATTTTAATATTACTTACAGAAAACAGGCTGGTTTTTATCCTTGATTTGGTTCAGAGTTCTGGTTGGTAGCCTGTCTGAGCGAGGTTATTTGTCAGATCATGGCAGGGTGGTTGGTTCGATGGGAGCAAACTACAGGAGAACAGAAGACTACAGTCTGAGCTGAGCACTGAGAAGTGTGGGTTTTCAGAATCCCAGATGATGTGTTGGGCTAAGAGAAGCATCAGCGCTGCCCACTCCGCTATCTTTGCCTGTTCATCCATCTCTGATGCTGGCCTTGCTCTTCTCGTCTACCCTCTCTTGCCTCCACCTCCTCTCTGTTTACTTAACCTTTAGAAAGTTCTCATTAGCCGCCCTCACTCATGAAACCACATCGGATTGTCAGGAGAAGACTAAATTAACAGTGGGGAGCACTGATGTGACTAATGCTTTGAGCTGGGATCATGTTGGTCAGTATGCTCTGTATAATTACTTCATCACCCTGAAGTACTTCTCCTTAGGGATTAATCCCATACGCATTCCCCTAATACCCCACTAGTCCATCCATATCCTCCTTGCCCTGGTACTGGAGAGTCACAAGTCCATAATCAGTTGGGTTGTGTGATATCCTGTGAACAGACTCACACAGGTAATGTGTGAATCGATACTGTCATGTGTGCATTGATATTTCTGAATAAACATCCACTAGCTTTTAAAAGTTGGAAATTATATTTTTTAAATATAATCCAATTTTGAGAATGAAGAACTAATAACAGTAACATCCAAAATGCTTTGAAATTGTGTAATCTAAGACAGACAACCTATCAAGAAATTAACAGATCACTGCAGTGTATTCTTTTTTAACTTTTTTTATTTCCAAAAATATTTATTATTCATTAAAACATCTTACAGTACCTTCTGCTCTAGCTTAAGTTGACCTAAAGTGGTTTATTATATTATATTATATATTATATTACCCCATGATCATTCAATTAAATCACACTTATCATTGTGGAGTGTGGAATACAAATGTAGAAGATTTGCAAGCTAGTAAACAAAAAATGTGTTCATTTCTCTCCATTTGTGATATTTTGGTATATTGTTAAATTACTGCCAATACCCAGACCTAATTATGAACCTGCAAGAGTGGGCTGGCTACAGCTTGGTGAAGGAGCTCCCTTCTGTAAGGCCTGTTTTCAGTGGATTCTACATTTCTGGGTGGCAGCTTTCTTGGAGCATGCAGAGCATAAAGAAAAATGTGAGTAAAGAAAAAAATGTCCAATAACCCCACCCATACAGTAATAGTGTTTGGACATGGCCTGAAAATGCAAGTGTGTAATTTAGTAAGTAATCGATAGTCGCATCTATAATCAGCTAACTCCCTCTAACAGTAGGCTGAGTCCAGCACTTTAGAGAACGAAAAATGAGAACCCACCCTCCCAAAAACATAATCATGAGCAGGCAGTGTGTCACAAAAATGAGTGTCTGATAGTAAACAGAAAGAAAGAGAGAGAGAGAGGGAGAGAGAGAGGGAGAGAGAGAGAGAAAAGAATGAGAGAGATTCCCAGCAGAGGTCCCTCCCTCCAGTCAAGTAGTCCCACACTGTGGAGACAGACAGAATCACATGCGGCCCTTCTAATAACAGATGGATGGCAGGGAAGAAGGACAAAAAATGAGAGAGAAAGATGGAAAGAAGAAAACAGAGAAGGCAAAGGAAAGCAATAGAGGCAGAGTGAAAGAGACACGGAAAAAGAAAGGGGAGACAGAAAGCCAAAATATATGAGAGAGAGAAAGAAAGAGAGAGAGAGAGAGAGAGACCTACAGGTATGCGCTTGTGATGTTTCAGTTTTGGTTGTGCTGAATCCTCATTATCACACAGAGAGACGTGAAGGCTGGGTAATGAATCCCAGTGCTCTGTGTGTGTGTGTGTGTGTTTGGGGTGGGGGGGGTATGTGTGTGCAGGAGAGCACTCAGTGTTTGGAGTTAGCCCAGTGAGGGAGAGGCACATGCTGCTGGGTTGAACAGGCTCCTGGAGATAATTGACAGCTTGCCTCAACAGGTTGCACCATTCCCCTAATGCTCAGATCCTGCTGCAGGCTCACTGCCATTTGATAATTGGGTGGCAGTGGTGGGTAAGCTGTTCTCCTGACCAGGGGCTTCTCCATAGCTGGCCTTCACTCAGGCCTGTTTAACAACCACCACAGAGATATGGAAGGCCTGGCGGCCCTCTGGGATACCAGCATCAGTCAACAGAACTAAAAATAATCCGCAGAGAAAAGGACATCACACTGCAAGCCATTTTCACATTTTCAACAGCGTGGCCCAGAACATAGGCTATCGGAGTAAAATCGATTTACAGTCAACACATACAGTTAATAGAATTCTAAACTAACAAATGTCTGGTTGTAAATGGTGGGCAATTCACCTTTGAATTCCACCAGTGGACAGCATGTACATCAAACGTAATCTTTATAGTCCACGAAAGAATTCTGCAGTGGAAGCTGGAATAATATTTGAGTGATACAACATAAGCATTTTTTCTGTATTGATAACTCAACACTTAAATAATTATACCAATATGCCATTCATTTCTTGAATTAATAATAAGCAACAAAGGTTTGAAATTAATCTATACGCTTGCAAGATGGCAAGGAAGATGTCTCTAAGAAGTCTAGTCATTCGTTCATAACAGCACAAAATAGCTCAGATGTCAGACGCAAGTCCTCATGGGCAACAGCATGGCTCATTAAATGCACCTGTTTCAACTCGCCAGCTAATTAGTGTAAGGTCGTCATAAACTGAATTCAGGGTGTTAGAAAAGGGAAAACCCTAATATCCCCAGAGCTGTGGTCCAGAAGCAACCAAGTCTGCTTACTTGGTTGCTTCTGGACCACAAACATGTCTAAAATAACTATTTTCCATGTCTACGGTAAAATAAGTACATTTTAGTTTAATGAGTTAAAAAGCACATGGCAAATAAAGGCCATACTTCTTCTGTATCAGCTGCACACCTACATTTGTTTCTTGCAAGGGCAATCACACTTATCATTGAGCAATAAGAAATTGTACAACTCTCAGTTAGTTTTAAAATCAAATGACTAAAAAAATGTCATGTGACTGAATGTCAATTAATTTGTGATTAAGACATTCTGGCTATAATGTTCAAATGTTAAATCCACTAAAAGGTATCATTAAGTGTATAAATCAATAGATGGGAATACAGACTATCAGATGAAACTGCCTGTTTGGCAGCATGCATCAAATTTGATGGATAATTTCTCTAACTGTAATTTTCACTGTTCTGTCGTAATCAGAAGCAAATGTTCATTTCAGAGCTTATTTCATTACACATGGAGAGCCCTCAGCATGGCCCTCCCGCCTATACCTTGCCATTTTCCCTCTGCTTAAACACGCACTGATTTGTGTTTAAGATGAAAATCATGTGGGCGAGCTTGAAATAAATCAGTCCACTTTTGAAGTGCCCACTTGTCAAACACGCATGATCTTTTTTCTGAACAGACAACGACATAAACAACTTCCCCATGCCTGTTTGCAGAGCATGCTAAGCCCCCTGAGTGATGCTGCTTTTTCCCTGCTCTCCATAATAAGCCATTGCCCATTCTGGCTCAAACCTGAAGCTAATGGATTCAGGACTGCGTTCCCTCACCCGTTATTTCATGGCTCCCAGCCAACTGGCAATCAGGCACTGTGCTTAGGGTTTGGCTTTCCAGCGTCTCACCCATGTAATGCACAGAGAAAAAACTATCTAGTAATTGTCTTCTGCATGTGTCTGGAAAGATCCAGACCCTTCACACTGGTGCAGTTATGAAGATGTTGAAAGGCAGATGGAGTGAATCTGCATTCTGTTAAGATGGAAAATTTAATCAGTAACAGTAGCAGAATGAAGGTACTGCAGCATTTTCTACATCCTATTAGCAAAGTCCTCATCAGAAGCATGCTGGGCTTTGCTGGCCTTTGAAGTGCATCATAGCAAAGACTGGTAATGAGGTGAACATAGTCTTCACAGGCAGAAGTTCAGTTATTAGAGACAGCATGATGTGATGTCAGTTGCACGCACACTGACCATCTAAAGGAATGGTTTGGCAGTAAATCAAATTTATGCAATTACCCTAAATAATCCAGATGGGTGTCCAGTGTGGCTACCAGGGTAAATTTTCTTTCACTATTACTGGCAGTTTGATGCTGACTGACAATTAATTTCACTTGTTGTTGGTACTGTGTGTGTGTGTGTGTGTGTATGTGTGTGTGTGTGTGTGTGCTGGGGGAAATAGTTAACAAGCAAGGACCCCCAAATTTTTATAATGTGAAAGTTTGTACTAGAATGTAATTTGAATATGTAATCTTTGAGGAGGTTGTCCATTGTCTGATGCTTTATGTACCTCTAGTTCTTCAAGAGAGATTCTGTTAATTCTAGACTGAAATGTGTTGGTGGGCAGAAGGTGAAACAGAGACAATTATCCAGCTCTTTTTAATGTACAGTGTGAACATGTGTTGCAGTCCCATCTTATATACCTTATGCTGGGTGATATGTGCTCTGCAAGGAAGTGGGAAATCCACACTAAGCTAAAAGCTAATGCTTGCCGGTCAGTTATTGCCTGCCATCCTACTCTGGTGTTTGCTCCCTGGAAAACTGGACTACACCCAACTTCAGCAATCTACCCAGTGTGAGTTCAGTATGGGGTGCTGTTTGTAAAAACAGCTTTACAAAGTGTCATTTTTTCATCATTTAGCGCAATGTTCACACAATGACACACATTTAGATTTAAGATTTAACATTTAGACTTAGATTTAATATTTAGATTTAACATTTAGATTTAGAATTTACCAATAAATTTAACATTTAACAATTACGCAGCAAGAAAATGTACCAAAATGTAACACTGTTTTTTTAACACATTTAGCTCTAAATGTATGAAAATTGTGTGAACATTGCGCTAAATGATAGAAAAGTGACACCTCTAAATTTGTGAAGCTGTTTTTACAAATGGCACCCCATAGTTCAGAGACTGCTGTCTTTTTGTTTTTAAGGAGATGTGTGTTAGTGACAGCACTCCAGATTCCAGCTACCCAAATTAGCAACAGGCTAACATTTCACTTGGCCCATAGTGCTGTTCTGAGTGGAACAACTTACCCTGGGGGCTTGTGTGTTAATATCAACACTGACTGGTGCATGAAAGCTGAAGTTTGTGACTGTTAGAAGTAGACTATTTACTTACCACACAAATTCACCACAATGGTTATACTGTGCATCTCACCCAGCGCTAACCCAAACAATGTGCTGGCCAAACTTTATGAAGAACATCAGCTCCAAAACTCACACGGAGACGGACTGTTTATTATCGCAGGAGATTTCACTCATGCAAAAATCCATCAGTATGTGATTCCATCAGTAGGGGTGTGAACGTGTTGACACAAACCTTGCTGATACATACCATCCCGAGACCCACCCCCTCAGCTACTCATCTCCATAATGCTTATCCCAGCATGCAGACCACTCATTAGGCATACAACAGCCATTCTGACGGAGACAAAGATCTTGTCTCCAGGGACCATCTCTGCTCTTCAGGATTGTTTTGAGCACGCTGACTCCATTATGTGAGTACAGTACAGAGTTTAGGGAGGTTGCAGCCTACCTGGAGGAGTACATGGTGTCAGTGACTGGCTACATCAGCAAGTGCACTGATGACATTACAGGCTCCATCACGACATGCCCCAAGCAGAAACTGTGGATGACTGTGGAGGTACACATGCAGCTGAGAACCCAAGACACTGCCTTCAGAACAGGTGACCAGGCTGCCCTTAAAATATCAAGGGCCAACCTGTACAGTGCCATCAGAGCAGCAAAGCATGCATATGCTCAGAAAATCCACAAGCACTTCCAATAAACTGCTTGCTACACCAACTATAGGGCATCTCCACCTGCCTGTGAGGGTGACGACTCCCTTACAGGTGCTCTGAACATCACTTCGATGCACAGTTTAAAGCACAAAATGACCATTGCTGATGTGAGGAAAACTCTGCTTAGAGTCAATCTACATAGGGTTGCCAGAGCAGAAAAATCATGGTTATTTGCACAGAGGATGTGCAGACCAGATGGCAGATGTTCTCATAGACATTTTCAGTATCTCTCTGAGCACCACTAGTGTTCTAATGTGCTTCAAACCCACTACCATAAAACCCCATGCCAAAGAAGCCATCAGTATCCTGCCTCAATGACTGTCACCCCGTTGTACTGACACCCATCATCATGAAGTGCTTTGAGAAGCTAATCATGGGGCTAGTCACTGGACTCCCTATAGGTCTGCATATGTTCTCAACGGATGATGACATCTTCACTGCCCACCCCCTAGCCCTCACGCACCTGGACACTTATGTGAGAATGCTGCTCATAGACCTCAGCATTCAACACCATAACTCAGCAGTTGAGAAGCTGAAACTGCTGGGCATGAACACCTCACACTGCAACTGGATCCTGGACTTCCTGCCTGGGCGACTTCAGTTGGTTAGGATTGAAAGCGCCACCACACTGAGCACAGGGAACTCCAGGGCTGTTTGCTCAGACACCTGCTGTTAAAGCTGATGAACCTTGACTGTGCAGCAATATGCAGCTCAAACCATGTCATCAAGTTTGCTAATGACGATGAGGTTAACCCCAGACACCCCTCACACACCCTCTTCATCCTCCTGCTCTCTGGTAAAAGGTTATGTAGTATACAGGCCTCCACTACCAGAAAAAACTCTGTTTTTATATATTGCACATTCTCTGTCCTGCTGCTGCTATATTTGTATAATAATTGTTTATTTCTGTCAACCTCTATTTAGCATTTCTGTTCAGAAGTACAGTGTGTAAAATGCTAAATAGAATTACAGTGCCTGTATTAATTTAAACTAGTACTGTAGCTGCCAACTACACAAAATATTGTGTCCTATTGTTTTGTTTCTTTTGTGTTTTTCTTGCATTTATTGTTCTCATTGCACTTAGTGTATTTTGTCCTTGTGTTCATTGCACTTTGTGCCCACTGTCCAACACAAACAACACATTTGTTTTACTGTGTACAGTGTATATGGCTGAAATGACAATAAATGTAGTTGACTAATATGAACATTTTTGCAGTTGCTATTCTGCCAATTAATGACAAAGAAAATTTTTTCCTTCAGTTCTACTGTTTTAATTAACTGAGTGAAATTTAGGTAAAACAGATCTGGTGGAAATGTTTATGCCAAAATACATATGGGACTGGTGAAAGGTGGGTATATAGGTAGAATTTGACTGATTTTGTTAAATCTGTCCAATTTACTGTGTAGTCAGATAGTTTGGAGGTAAAAACTGATTAGCCCAATTGCCACACGTAGAAAGGTTGATGGTTCTTGCAAAAAAAGCAGTATGTCATCTTTATAAAAGCAAGTCTTTTGATGGGTGTTTGGATTATTTTTATGTGTTGTTTTTGTCATGCACATGTGTCATGTGACATGCAAGAGGGCTCAGAAATGACGCACATCACATGGTATAAAAGACAAGGTAAGGAGGTAGCCATTGCTCAGACACTGAGTCAACATTCCTCACCCTGTCTGACCCAGCTCTCTTCAGAGCTGTGAGTACTTCTTTATTTACCATTCTCTGTGTGTGTATGAGAACGCAGATTTCAGGCAGGAATGTATACTCTATAAAGGGAAGGTTCTCAGATCAAAGCATGTGGACTACCTACTCTCTCATGTTGGGTTTCTCCTCCATGCTACACTAGGCCCTGACAGAATGCCTGAGCCAGTACCCGTGAACCAAGCAGAGTTTCCAGTGTTGTGTGAGACCGTGACTCAGCAGGCAGCAGTGACTGACTGGCTGGGTCCAGATATGGTGAGCCTCTGCTCTGCACAAGTCCTTTGCACAAGTCCTTTGCAGCTCGAGCTAAGATTATGCAGCGGGTTGCCATGCTCGAGACAGTCTGTCATGAGCTGGCTGCTGCACACTCGGCTCCACAAGCTGCAGCCCGGTCTCCCCCTGTTAAGTGGGATGGTGGGGATGGGAAGTGTGATGTTTTCCCATCGAAACTTCACATGATGTTCGAGTTTCAGCCCTCTGGGTATGCCAGTCACAGTGGCATACTTCTTACCTCCCTTCTCACTGGGTGTCACAAGAATGGAACACGAACGTACCTTGTCCAGTAGAGTTCGCCCGTGTAGCGTGACGGAAGAGCTCAAGCGCG
>JBBPCX010000023.1:6241422-6252336 GCA_037974365.1 Hydrocynus forskahlii | reverse complement strand
TGTAGTCTAGTAATATTCTATGACTATGACCTAGTCTAGTAATATTCTATGACTATGACCTAGTCTAGTAATATTCTTTGACTGTGACCCAGTCTAGTAATATTATTTGTCTGTGGTCAGTCTATTAATATTCTATGTCTATGGTCAGTCTAGTTATATTCTTTTTCTGTGGTCAGTCTACTAATATTCGTTGTCTGTTGTCAGTCTAGTAATATTCTATGTCTGTGGTCAGTCTAGTAATATTCTATGTCTGTGGTCAGTCTAGTAATATTCTATATCTGTGGTCAGTCTAGTAATATTTTATGCCTGTGTTCAGTCTAGTAAAATTCCATGACTATGATCTAGTCTAGTAATATTCTATGCCTATAGTCAGTCTAGTAATATTCCGTGACTATCATCTTGTCTAGTAATGTTCTACGACTATAATCTAGACTAGTAATATTCTATGTCTGTGGTCAGTCTAGTAATATTCTATGTCCGTGGTCAGTCTAGTAATATTTTATGCCTGTGTTCAATCTAGTAATATTCTATGACTATGATCTAGTCTAGTAATATTCTATGCCTGTAATCAGTCTATATTCTATCGTTATGATCTAGTTTAGTAATATTCCATTGCTATGATCTAGTTTAGTAATATTCTATCCCTGTGATCATTCTAGTAATATTCCGTGACTATCATCTTGTCTAGTAATGTTCTACGACTATAATCTAAACTAGTAATATTCTATGTCTATGGTCAATCTAGTATTATTCAGTGTCTATGGTCAGTCTAGTAATATTCTATGACTATGATCTAGTGTAGTAATATTCTATATCTATGGTCAATCTAGTAATATTCTGTCTTTGGTCAGTCTAGTAATATTCTATGACTATGATCTAGTCTAGTAATATTCTTTTGACTATTATCTAGTCTAGTAATATTCGTTGTCTGTGGTCAGTCTAGTAATATTCTTTGACTATGATCTAGTCTAATATTCTTTGTCTGTGGTCAGTCTATTAATATTCTTTGTCTGTGGTCAGTCTAGTAATATTCTATGAGTATGATCTATTCTAGTAATATGCTATGAATATGATCTAGTCTAGTAATATTCTATGTCTGTCAACAATCTAGTCCATGCTGTGATTTCTTGTTTTGTTTTAACGCTCTTTACATGGGGTAAGACATGGAGACAAAATGTGGCATGACAATATTTTTTCATTTATATCACATTTGATGGATTATGGATCCTAAAAAAATAATTTGGCACTCAAATATTTTGTGTTTAGGAGACAATGGCTCCTAAGGTTTTTATTTTGTCTAAAGCCCTGATTTATATATATAACAAAAAGGGCTTTTGGTGATCGGCGGTGTGCTTGAGCTGTGAGGGCCTTACAGTGGGTGGTAAGGTTCGTGCCAGTTCTTCACACTGACTTTGATATGGAGCTAAATGTGGAAACATAACCATCTGGCTGACTCACTAAACAATCCAGGCCAAGCTATAGTATTGAAAAATATAAAGAGAGGCAAAGAAAATCACATGAATTCTTAATTTATTTCTCATTGAAAAAGCTCCAGAAGTTATTAAATGGAAAGAAAAACTATGGCGTTCTTTTCACAACGAAAACAGATAACACCATAATCACACAAAGAGCATAATCTCAGGAATATTAAGTTGCTAAATGAAGTTGCATAAAAAAAATAAAGGGAAGAAGCTGCAGATGTTGAGGTAGGCTTGGTAGAGATGCCTTTTAAATCTTTGTCATTGGTGAAAATAGAATATGCTTTGTTTTGCTTCGCTCTCTTTCCACTGAACATTCTTGTTAAACAACAATAAATTCCAGGTTAGCCAAAAGTCAGAGCCGCAAAGTTCATGGCTGATTGACCCTTTTAGCGGCAGTAATTAAAATTGACACTGGAGCTGGCATTTGGAGTTTTGAGTCGATTGTGTTTCTCAGTCAGTCACTCAGGGCCCCTCTCTTCTCTCAGTCTGTGGCGTGGCTGCTGTCTCCTGGGCTTTCCGCCCACGCTAATGGGCCTACCCTGTAGTCACAGAGTCATAATCCTATAAATAATAAAACAGCCTGTGCATCTGCAAAAGCACATCCCTTGCACTCACCACTTTCCATTTTCTGAAATGAGCTCATCCATCCACCTTCAGCACACCTCTGCTACTTTCTGAGTCTCTTATTCTTTCAACAGCCAAGCTGAGACAGCTCTCTAATTGCCTCTGAAGGAGCTTGCTGCTAGGGTATCTCTCCACTTGAGACAATTTTCTTCTGTGAGGAACCAAAGAAATCATGGATGGCACCAACAGATGGAAGATCCGTACCATGGCCTCATGTATTTCAATAATAGGGATGCCAAGGGACGGTTTCTAATATTTACAACCATTTTATAAATCCACGATTTCCTCTGCAGCCAAAGATGCTCATCTAGTACTACAGATCCTAAATGGCTTTCAAAAATGCTACACTCCTGGTTTGCCCATCCAGTCTTACTAGCACACACAAAGATGGCACACATTCTCTACTCAAGCCAAAGGTGTCCAGAAAGCCTTTTTGAAATTCTGGCCAGGTGCCCCAACACAAGTAATGTCTTTTTCGCTTCATCTATCCTCACAAAAGGAGAGCAGTCACACTCTCTGAGGAATAAACATCCCTATCACTCTTTGTTGCTACAGTTTAGACAGAGCGCACCCAAGATGAGCACAATGGAAGTCAAATGCCTTTTGTGCTTGACGAGACGAAGCGCTGTTGCTATCAGCCCTGCCATCACCATCCCTGCATCAGAGAACAGTGGGAGTCATTACTGAACCAAGGGGAGCCTAATAGACTGACTGACAGATATGAACTTTCAAAGGCCAGGGGGTTTCAAAAGAATGGCAGCACAATGCTATAAACCCACAAAGATTTTGACGGAGTGGAATCGGACGGAGATCCATCAGGCGTGCAAGGTGAAAAAGAGCTATTATTGCACACTGCACTCTTGAGCACGGGTGATTTGTTGTGCTAGACTTGGAAAGAGCCATTGACAAGAAAGGGAATGAATGGTCAATAGTGCGAAAACCCAGGTCCAAGCAATATTTTGCAGCAGCAGAAGAACAGTTGCTGAGAGAAACCCTACTTTCTTATTCTCTTATCGCTCCACAACATTCTTAAAACATTTAAGAACACATTGGTTCTTTTTACCAGAAAAAGAAAGAAAAAGCAAGTGGCACACAATAAGTAGTACGTTACCCATACTTTTCTTGTTTTATCCTTATGCTTATGCATGTTACCATTTGCTTCGCAGCCACTTTTTTTGACTCTTTTATTTTCTTTTGAGGTGTTTTGTGGGGTAATTTCCTAGATGACCAAAGATTTAAAAAACATTTCTACTTGGCTAGACATTAATTGGAAATAATTCTGATGGACTATGATTCAGATCAGATCCATAGGTTTCCACTCTGGTAGTGCTTTTAACAAGTCACCTCTTATATTTATCCATTTTAATGTTAAATTTAAATCAGCCTGCACATATGGTTGTAAAGGTTTGCAGTATGAGATTGCTGCATGAAAGGAGGCTAATAGGGCAAGAGCAATTGTCTAGCAAAAAGCGTTAGGGCCTTGAACACTCATGTATTTGCTGTGATAACAAAAGACCCCGGATAAAACAGGACATCATCCTCATGCTGGCCATGAGATCTGGTCCAGCAAGTTGCCATTACACAAACGTGCAATTAGCCACAGAGTATCCACTCTTACAAGCCCAAATTGAAGCAGACTGTGGTGCATTAGGAGCGCCTGCTCTCCATCTGTGAGACATAACAGAGATGCACAGGCAGTGATGGGGAAAGGCTCCGGTGGCCAGGCAGAGCTGAGCTGAGTGAACAGGGTACTCTGGTTCCCAGCTTTTACACTCAGCTGCTTCCATGCTAATTGCCCCACAAACAGAAGGGCCCGCGTGCGTTATGGGCACATTAGCATGAGGGGGGGTTTACGGCCACTGTCTCACTGATCACCCCAATGTTTGACAGTAGTCCATTAACCACCAAAGAAAAGTCTAGGCCCACTGCTACCACTGCTTTGCCATTTCTACCAAGCTTCTGCTGAGATATGGCATACTATGAATACCAGAGACAAGCGCTAATAAGAATAGAAGAAGCTTCGACAGCAAATGTCAGAATTTTCCTCATTTATGAGCTGCACACAGCCCTAGCAAACAAACATGTCCTAGTGAAAAGAAAGAATCAATGAAATCTTGATGGCATTTGGTACTTTTCTGTTGCTTCCTGTAACTACAGTTGTGCACTATAGAAAAAAGAAAATAATTGGTGAAAGAAACCTCAGCACCAACTGTTTCTATCTTGTCTGTAAATAGCAATGTTTTAATTGAACACTGCAGAGAAAGAACACTCCCGTCAATCAAAATGCCTGCCAGAACTGCTTCATACAAAATGGCGAATATATATATATAGCTATATATCCATAGATAGTAGCATGTGCATTACTTGGATCAGAGGAAGAGAATCATTGAAATAGTTTAATCTGCAGTAGCAGAATCCAAATACAGAGAGGAGGTCTGTTTTCGATCAAAAGAAAGTCTCATATTTAGATAAGGTTCAGATTTAGTATCTTTATCTTTTAAAGGTTCCAAGTAGAACAAAAAATGCTGGGCCTTGTTTGTCACTAGCAAATCAATACATTGATTTTGTCAGCCCATTCTGTAAGTTGGCACTTTGATAAATTGTTACTGAGTCCAAACTGTACAAGGTTCACCTGAGAGGAAAAAGAGCAAACAAAATTGGAACATGAGAGCACAACACAAACGTCTACAGTACTGTTTCTGTGTCATGTCACAATAACTCGTGCAATAGCCTATTTACTGTGGTGTTTTGACTGACAGTGTCCTGATTAAAACAAGCCTATACATGTGGAAACAACTCCCCAGGCCAATTACAAGTGACCAGCTTATTAATCTGTCAAGTTCATCTCTTCAATCAAATTTAGACCACCCACCCCAAGAGCTCATGTGTATACACTGTCAGCTGCTTAGTGTTCTGTTGTAAACGACTTCTAAAATTGTATTCCCAAAACATCCATTTGTGTCACTGTGTGGGCTGTTATCTGAGTGTGCGCAGTAAATGATTCTGTGTGATCTTGGTGTCCTATAAAAGCAGAATGTTGGCTGACAAATGCCCATTTAGGGTGCTATAAGCAATGAGTGAATTAATCAGGAGGTTACATTTTAGTGCTGGAAGAGAGAAATAAAAGAGGGCTTGAGGAATATAAATGAAGATGGGAGAAAACAGGTCAGAGCCATCAGGTCAGAAACAGTCATGGAGTCAGACTGGCATGAGTGTGATGCAGATGCAAATTGTGCCAATGAGCAAGATTTTTGTTGCCCAAATGTGGGCTGAATACATGTTTAGCTAATAACGCAACAATAAAATGTGCACATACAGAGAATAAGAAATGGGGGAACAGTCTGAGACATCCAGGAGCAGGTAGACATAAACAGCCACATGAAGGATCTTAGCAGTAGAGTTGTCTGGGGTTCAGCTGCTCGGCTAGGCCAGTAAACATATGAAACTATAGGACTTTTGTTTAATGAACATTCGTTTTGATATGCTGCCTCTCAATAAATAAATGTTTTACTGATGTCACAAGAACGAAATGGAGAACAGAAATTTCAGATCAGGCAAGACCGTTAACAGTGTCCATTCCACGCTCGGCTGAACTTTAGAAGGTTCCAAAATCTCAATCAGATAATGATGAATCCCAAATTGATAACAACCCACCTTATCAGCTTTACAGGCCTCTTTGCAGAGAAGTATTATCCAGTCTTCCGTCAGCAGCTCTGCTTTCCTTAACTTATCGGCTTTTTCTTACTTTATTATCCTTGCTGGGCAATAAATGATGCGGGATGCGGTCCAGAGGCACCAGAGTCCCTCTATTGACTTAACCACAAAAACACTAATATTTTGGCCGTTGATCCAGTTCTTATCTCTTTCTAACAATATTTCTCAATGTATTCTCAATATCTGTAAAGAAAATATTATTATTTGAGATATATACTTTTGTTTGTTTTAGAAATTACATTTTAAACATTCAAACACATGAATAGGAACGTACTTCACAAATCTGTGTGTGTGTCTGTGTGTGTGTGTGTGTGTGTGTGTGTGTGTGTGCATGCTTGCTCACCAACTATCACTGTGCTGTGCATCCAACAATAGCACAAAAACTCCTACATGCTGAAACATTTTAGTTTTAGCAGTTTTTCCTCTGGCAGTAGATTTTAGTTGAATGGAACAAAGCTAAGTATCATCAGCAAGGCATTAGGTTAAAAACAATCCGCAAAACAAATCACATCCACGACAGTTTCTTATTTTCATATCCTCAACAGAAGGACTCCCCTAGGGTGACCTATTTTAAGAGAGGTGGGTTGGAGATGGACTGCCTAATGTCAGTTTTACTAAGTCCGAGTTTATATAACCCTGTTCCATGCTGACTATGTTAGTCACTGAGAGTGGAATACCACTGCACACGATGATGGGGGAGCTAAAAAAGAGTGGCACAGGTGGCTAAAGCCACAGGGGTGGCCCAAATCTCCATTACTGGCCCTGCAGAGTAGTGTTGCAGAAGGGAGGGACAGAGGAGAGCGCAATATGGCTGTTTTATTTTCACCTGGACACACAGTTTGATCCCTGCCGATGTGTCAGCCCTCAGGAAGAGCTTAAAAATAATTAAGGAGCTCATGAGCTAGATTGAAATGCGCTCTGAAACCGGATCATAAGATACGGATCCAGGGACGCTCACGGTGAAGGAGGCTTGCTGCTAATACGGACAAGCTCGTGCACTGGCTGGGCAATACAACTAGACATCTTATCAAAATGTCCTTTTTTAACGGTCATTAAGTTAACAAAGTCCAAAGCAGCGGAGCTATAAGTTTAAATACATTTCCCAATGATTCCAGAAGTGGACCTGCGTCAGGAGAGTAAGCACTGAGGCATTTTTGTCACAAAATACATAGAAAAATACTGAAAAATCAACTAAGAAAAAACAAAAAGTAATGGCCATTACACAGAAGCAGCATGTACACAACAAGTCTTGGTCAATCAAATGGAGTATTCTGTGCCATTGGAACCACCAAGTCTCAGATTCCTTATTGTTAATGAACTTCTAAGGATCAAGTTTTCAGTGGCATAGGAAGACAAGTTGATAATTTGAGAAAAGCCTCCAGATGCTGCTCTAGACTGGCAACCTTCACCCACTACTCAGTGAGGAATGAGAGCAGGAATGAAAGCCTCCATGATTGTGTGTGCTGACCTGCTTCCTCCACACTCATGGATGCGCTATCCGCACACCTTTTTCTGTTTTCTCACCAAATCTAGGTGGCCAAACAGACTCCCGTCTTCTTGTCAGACTCATGCACATTATCTGTCTCCACCAATACAGACTGAACACTCAAACACAATAGCACTGCCACAGACAGCTCATAGCTCAAAGCTCCAAGTTTCTTAAGGAGAAAATGCTCTTTTGTCCGGCCATGTATGCCAGGTTTCATTATTAGTTATGGACTATGCCAAAGTAAAGCTGAGATACTCTAGGTCATGATTTAGTTCATTAATAGGATTTATGTCTACTTGTTCACAAATCACATTTGGACTTTTTTGTGTAAGTGTTGAGTCGTATATCATCTATGCTGGTAAACCAATATTGGTGTCACTTATTTTCAGTTTAGTTCTGTTGAAAGTAACATAATCTGCAGTGTATGTCAAGTATTTTTGAACAATGTTTGAGACAGGAATATGGTTTCTATCTGGTTAACATTTATAAAAGTGGTGTAATTTTAGGAGAGGAAACAATGAAACCAAGCTATGATAGGTTTACAAGGCATTATTTTAGCATCTCTGAGCAGCAGCACTCAGCATGGTACAACAACAAAATAATAATAATAATAACAATAATAATAATAATAAAAATAATAACAATAATAATAATTTTATTATTTATAATAATAATAAAGATATTATTTCTGTTAAAAAATGAGTACTGTGATTTATTGAGCGTTTATTACACCTGACATACGAAAGTCACTAACAATTGCATAATGCTCAAAAAATACTTTGGACAGCCAAAGAAAAATTTGAGAAGCAGCTAATACCTTGAACTCTTTATCACATTCCTCAAATAATTCATAAACAATATTTGCAGTGTGGCAGGGTGTGTTATACTGCTCAAAGAGAATTATCAGATCCCATTAGAACACTAACCTCAGACTCTGACACTCTTTCCCACACCTAATGTCAAGATCTAATTCAATTCAATTCAATTCAATTCAATTTTATTTATATAGCATTTTTATAACCAGGTTGTCATAAAGCAGCTTTACAAAGTTCAGGTCCGAGCCCCTAGTGAGTAAGCCAAAGGCGACGGAGGTGAGGAAACATTCCCTCGGCTGGAGGAAGAACCCTCGGGTGGAACCAAGACTCAAGAGGGGAACCCATCCTCCTCAGTTCGTCCCAGAGAAAAAGGAATGACAATCTTTATGGGGATAAATAACAAGACATGGCCCTCATGAACAACGTTACAGAAAGATAGACCTTCTATGGCTAAATGAGTTGGTTTTCACTAAGTGGCCAGAGAAGTAAATATTGTTGGAAGAGAAACTGAAAGTCCATAGTCCATAAACATCAGGATCGGGAGCAACAATCACCTGAGTTCTAATTACATATCTCTGATTAATGGACATAAATATCTCAGACTTTCACACTCCCATTTAAGAACTATTGGCAGTCAATTATCAACATATACCGAGCACTTTCTGTATCCTGTAATTCAGTTTGTCTGGTTCAAATTTCCCTGCCTGTCTTTTCTTTAATTCCTGTTTGCTGATTATTTTCTGTTCCTGACTTCTTGAATTCTACTCTTGGCCACTCAGTTGTTGTCAAAGAAAATGCAATCCTTCAGATCAGGTGACCATTGTTGCATGGTCCCATTCTGATGCTCATATGCTTTCGGGGGTGTCAGACCAGATGGCTAGCCTTTCCTCTCCACATGCATAAGGGAACCTTGGCTGCCCGGTTCATTGGTTGTGCTTCGTTTTACCACTTTTTGTTGGTAGTAACTACTGCATAAGAGAAACTGGCGAAGTCCTGCCCGTTTGGAGATTATATATTAATACAATGTGAATTTGGGTGAATTCATGCTCAGCAATTTGCATAACAAGGTCTTTAAAGTGTAACTGTGCAGTAATAAAAGTTATAATGACAAAAGGATAATGCGTAGCTTAATTTGGGTTTTACTGGATAAGAACAAGAAAAGTTCTTTCACACAAGGGTTTACTGCTATATAAATGTAAGAGCTCACACACTTTTCTGACTTTTAATAACCTTGTTCAACAGATATATAGCAATCTAGAAAGTGACTGCTGCACATTCAGTAAGTCTTTCTAATCTAGATGCTCAAGTCATTATTTGTAGCCATAATAATGACTTGAGATAAATATTACATCATATAAACTGGGACTCATTCATGCAGAAATGCAAAAAATCTCAAAAGGTTCACAAAATTTTTCTCACAAGTGTAAATGTTACCAATCCTCAAAGGAGCTCTGTGCAATGGACTATCACAGCTACCTAATAAAAGCACAACACAAAGACTAGTGAAAATCCTAAAGACCATAGTCCAGGGGGCTTTGACGGTCCTCCACAAGAATATACACAATACCCCACTGAGACATGCTTTAATGAAGGATTGTGACTCAAGGGGCATCTGGATAGGCCAAACAAAAGAGCATTCGAGTCGCTTCCCTAGAGATGAGTGTACAGTACTTCATAGACCTCAGTGGCTCCCAGATAGCCACAGCAGCTCAATGTTGTGAGTGGAAGCACAAAGATGGCTTTAATCAGGGAACTGTGTCCCGATGATTCACATATACTGCATGAAAAGTGCTTCCTGCTTCCTGGTTGATTTAACCGCTATGGTTCTTAGCTAATTCCATACTTTTTTCCCTCTTTCAATGATAGCCATTAATTCCCTGTTTTCACCTAGACGAGGTAACAGTTGACAACAGACACTTACAAACAAGTGCTCCGGGTTGTCACCGATATTAGAA
Organism: Hydrocynus forskahlii; assembly: GCA_037974365.1. NCBI lineage: Eukaryota > Metazoa > Chordata > Actinopteri > Characiformes > Alestidae > Hydrocynus > Hydrocynus forskahlii. The sequence continues at coordinate 6,242,258 of JBBPCX010000023.1, read as the reverse complement.
ACAAAAGTTAAAAAGAAAACAATTGTCTTACATCCCGTTGCATCAGATGGTAGAGAGGCAGAATGGGAGTTGCTTTAGAATTCATCATCCCCAAACCACCACCACTTCAAACGTCAGGAAAAACAATGTTCCTGTGTGATTGATCTTTCTGGCATAAACATCTCAGCAAAAACATCTCATCTTTGAAAAAGTTACTTTGTGCAGCAAAGACACAAAAATAGGAGGCCTCGTCCTAGCGTCACTGACTTAGTCAAAAGATTCCAGGGGATAAAACTCTTCCTCCTGGAATCAGATAATAAAAGTTCTAGCAGACCATCTGAAAACAGGTCAAGTAGCTTTGGAGACCTGAGGAGAAGTCAGAGTTGTGAAACCTTGGGTGTTGATTAATGATTTCACACTTCACTAAAGACTTGAAGAATGTCAATAATTATTAACCATAAAAGGATTCTGCACCATAGTAGTTAGGCCCATAACTAGACCTTTTTCATAAATGATCAGTGGTCTGATCAGTAAATTTTCAGATCAAATGAACAATTTAGTTTGCATGCTGTTGACTGATTTTGTGACTTTTATATCCTCCAAGTTTTCTACTTATGGTTCCTACATCTGTTAAAGAGTTTTATTGCACAGAGTTTAAGCAACGATACAGCTGCAGTCGGAGAGCAAATAAAACTTTGTGGATAACGTCAGAGACTATAGCATTTACAAGACAATTATCAAAGGAAAGTTCTAAGCCACAGCATAAATAATTCTGTTGTCTGTGACGGCCACCTCGTCCCCGTCACGTCTGTCCCGGTCCTTGTCCCCTGAATTCTAGGTTTTCCCTCCTGTTCTCC
>JBBPCX010000023.1:6231114-6241322 GCA_037974365.1 Hydrocynus forskahlii | reverse complement strand
GTTTTTCTGTTTGCTGTTGTTACATTAAACCTGTATTTTCCTAACGGCTGTGTGCGTCCTCCCCTTCCCTCTCCTAGCCCTTAGATCGCGCCCTTGACACTGTCTAAACACATTCAAGCATGCAGGACAATGTTTTAATTGATATTTTAGCCCACTGAACATGGCAGAATGAAGCTTTCCTACTTGTATTTTCTCAGTTATAAATACAATTTCATTTTAGAACAACAATAACATTTTCTTTAGAATGCTTTTACAATATATGCCTCCTTGTGATAAAGGCCTAAGGACAAACATGTTCTTTTGCATGCTAGTGGTAATGACTACTGTAACATAGCTTTGTAGCTATGCAGAGTGTGTAATGAATTCAAGTGCGTCTGGAGGTTTCCTCCGCATTCGCTCATGTGTGCTCCTCAATCTTCAAATCTGCTGTCAGTCAAGTCTTCCATTTCAGCCTCTCAATAATTTTTTCAGGCGTAAGAGCTTGTTGAACATTAAAATGATCTCATTTGAGGGAGAGAGAAAGGGATAGAGCAAGAGAGATATAGACACACTGTGTAATAAAGCAAGTGAGAAAGAGAGAGAGAATGAGTGAGTAAGAGTCAAAGCTAGAGAGAGAGAGAAAGAGTTAGATAAAGTGACAATATAAGACATAAAAAAGAAAAAGCAAGAAAGAGGTTAGAGAGATTGTAAGAACTATAGTGAAAGAGAATAAAAGTGTAAGAGTGTGAGAAAACCAGAGAGCAAGAAAGAGCATAAAAGATAGGGACACACACACACCATGTGAAAGTATAAGAGTAAGAATGCGCATGTGAGTGAGAGAGAGAGAGACTGACAGACAGACAGACAGAGAAAGAATAAGAGAGACAGCAAGATAAAGTGACAGGGAGAACGCATGAGAAAGAAAATAAGAAAGCAAGAAAGAGTTGTGGGAGATAGTGAGAACCAGAGTGAGAGAGAATGAGAAAGAGAATAAGAGTGTGTGAGAGCGAGAAAACAAAAAACCAAGAAAGAGCCTGAGAGTCTGAGAAAAAGAGTGTGATAGAATGAGTAAGAGACAGCAAAGTAAAGAGAGGCAAGTTAAGAGTACGGAAGTGTGTTACTGCCAAAACATAATAAAAAAAAATCTTCTCACTATCACGTTATAACAATATTACATTATAACGTGAAAAGATCACATTATAATGACAAATCTTATCATTTTATAGGGTGACAATATCATGTTAAAACGTGATACTATTTCACGTAATTACACAATATTGTTTCATGTTATAACGTGATACTTTTTTGGTTATACCATGAGGAGTGCACGTCTTCAAATGAAACTGTCAAAGGGCTAATTTACATGACTTGATCAGATTGTACTTTATGCTTGGGATCAGACATGTAGAGATTCTGCTCCTGCTGACTAAGGTGGATGGTTTTGTAAAAAGTATGTGTACGCTGAAAATAATTTTAAAACACATGGAGCTTTATAGAAGAACTAATCAGTCCAACATTTTGGGGGTAGCGTCATTTCTCAATGACCAGCTGGAAGGGCACGGCAGGCTCCATGGATACAAGCTACACCATCTCAGCTGCATTCAAGCTGGGCATGTTGTGACCCAAACCGCATTTAATAAAGTTTCTAGACCCCCGTGGTGTTGAGCAAAGACAGAGGAATCGCCTGATGTGACGCGAGTACATTAATCCTGGACCTAATTTTATTTGTAATGTTGATTCTTTTGACAAATTTAAGCCATTTGAAATATGTATAAATGGAGCGATCAATGGTTTTTCAAGGCTAATGATATGGCTGCATGTCATAACAGCGATCCCAAAATAATCGCTTGTTATTTCATAGCAGAAGTGGAAATGAGGATGGGGACAGCTGCCAGAATTCATGCAGATCTGGGAACAGAGAATGTCATACTGGCAGAGATGCAGAGATTCTTACGATGGAGTGCGGATGGCCACGACAGTAACTGTTACATTACTGGATCCAGTAATCACAATCACCGAATCGAAAGTTGTGCAGTAATGGATAAATCGCTTCCAGGAATGAAAGACAATGACTGCTTCTCTGGGGACCTCTTGGACATGCAACTTATACTGTTTAGTTGTCTGAACATTATCAAGGTATGTGTCTTGTGTTCTTATGTTTATTCAGTCCCTGAGCATGTATGTGTGTGCTTGTGTGCGTCAGTGACAATCATTACTCGTTACACAATTCCTACGTTATGCAGGGTTTTTATTGCAGGTCCTCACACACATCAGAGTCTTGTTTTATATATGTATATATAACTAAATAATTATGTGCCAAGTGTTGTTGTGTATATATTTGTGGAATAGCCACATAATCCACCACACTAGAAATGCAGTAGCTCCAAGGGGATCTCATGCATACCACCCCTCATATATTTGGAGGACAAGGTCACCTGAAAGAGGTCTCACAGGAAGCAGTAGAGACTTGTAAAGAATGCCAACAGAGTGGGCCTTGCCCTTGTGATGAGGTAGTTTTCAACTTGTGTTGCCTTATAATGGCAGAGAACTTCTTACTGTCACCTGTCTCACCTGTTGAAACCATAGAGCTGCACCTCTTCCTGAGAGCGTACATACATAAAGATTTACAAGTGACCCATATTGCTCTTGAGCTCTAAGGCATGGCTTCATTATGAAAACTAATGGCTTGATTAGTTGTTGATTTTGGGAAATACCAAGAATCTTAAAACCTATAATATGATGTTTTTGTTGTTTGTTTTCTTTATAATCTGTGATTATATTCTGCCTTCCTTGTAACAAAATGGGCCCAGAATCCTGAGGTCAAGCTACAGATTTCTTGTGGTGCAGTGTCCTGTTAATCACCATTCAAATTTTATGCTTTAAATGTGGATTGTTTTTACAGTGTATTGTTTTAATTTGAGGAGAAAATGACCATTGTACATTCATATTTTTGTGTTTTGTGAACATCTAAAATATTTTAAATGACAAAATGATGAAGAGTTTCAGAATGGTTTTTAATATGCTTATGAAAAGAGAACAAGAAAAATTCTTATGAATAGAAAATAAGTCACAGAAGTCACAGTATTTTAATGCTTCATCATACTTGCTAAACATTAGTCTTAAAAGATAAAATACTGAACTGGCCAATACGCTAATTGTTAACAAATTGGCTTTTAAAACAAAACAACCACATAAATGGTAACCTCACCCATAGTCAAGCTGTTGGAATTGGAATTTATGAATGTATCCATAAAAGAGACAAAGGGCTAAGTTTGGGCATATGAATGCACTCTTGAAAATAAGAGGTTGCATTATTTACACATATTTAGAGTTACAAAATTCACATTATCAAGCATCTGCATCTTCCTGGGTTAAAATTCCAATTCTGAATGTAATAGCAAAGTTAGCCTACCCACCTCTGTTATGACTACATTTACAGTTCTAAACAATACTTTTCATGAAGCCATAATTTTTTATCTATTATTACAGAACTTATTTTTATCGTTCTTACTTTTATTTATTATTCTTATGTTATGGCTTGGTTCCAGATTAATATTTCATTGATCTAAACTATGCTGAATATATAAGAGCTTTCAGCAGCCAGTATACTGTCCATTTCAGTACACAGTTCTGGGTAGGACATGTACGTCCATGGCAATTCTAGACATGGCCCACAGGTATGAGCTACTGGTTTTCGTGCCAGTCCATCAACTGGCGTGAACAGGATCTCAATCTTGCTAACACAGATAATATCTGACCCTGTAACAGACCTTAACATCCTTCTGAGTTCTGCGTCATCCAGTCCTCTGATGTATTGTTGCAAAAAACGAAAGCTGTGGTTTTCTGCTTGAGTTACATGTGATGCTTCCAGCAACTTCAAGAACTTTCTTGTGGTTGGCTTTTTATCCTCAACCATTTGTAGGGCACCTTGTGGGCTCACAAATGCTTCTTTCAGAGAATGGCTGCCAATTATTGACATTTTTTCTATGGCATATCTTGGGTTTTGGATCAGCTGCTTGTGTACCACTTTCAGAAGGATGCCTTACAAATTTTTTTTTTGTTCGAATTGCTGTTACATCAAAGAGGTCTAAAACATCAAGTAGTTCACTCCTGTCTTCCTCTGATAGATCTTCTTTTAAGGTAATTGTAATCAGATCTCTATCTGTCTGACTTATGTACAGCAAAATACTTTCAAACAACACATCATCTGAGACTTTATTCTCACCAAAAATAAGCGCCACTGTACAAGCAGGAGCAAAGTGGTAGGGAAAGTATTCATGGTCTTGAAATCCCTTCAGAAGAATTCTGGCAATGACCTTCCACTCTTTTTCCTGCCATCTAGGAGACAGTAATGGAACCCTCAGGTCCTCTCCTTCAGCCATGTGGTACATAAATTGAGTCCAAAATGCAGCACACACATCTCTTGAAACACCCTCTGCATCCGCTCCTTTTTCATCTTTTTCATGTAAGTTTATTTCAGGGAGTGTTTGATAAGTGCTGTGTCTTTGAACTGGTGAATCATCTCCTCCAGGAGATAGTGACACACACATCATCATATGAAGCTGTACAGGTGCTGTACCTGGTGTAATGAGTGTGGTGCTTGTTGGGGGGAGGGGGTTAAAAGATGTGATGACTAGCTAATTTTCTTCAAACTGCAGGTTTGGGTGATATATCAAAGTGTCATCCAGTTGACAAACAGGGCCAAACGTTACCTCAGATGTACTGGATGCATCTGTTTCATCCACCATCAAGTCTGATGACAGGATGACAACAGTTTCAACAACCGGTGTGTTTTCTTCAAGTGTGTCTGTCTGTTGTGCGTCATTGACTCCAGTTAATTTTTTTCCACCATATTCTTTATCATCCTTATTTGCCAGTGTCTTTGTGCTCAGGTAAAATCTCAACACTCCCATTCTTAATACTGTGTATAATTCCCCAACTGTAGCAACTTCATCCAATACAGATTCCTCCTGATAATCTACTATGCCATGAATCAATATATCAATCTTCCCAGTTTACTTTTTCCACAGGTCTTTAGCATGTCGCAGTATGTCAGTTTTTTTTTATTCTTTGGGGACATCAAGGCTCCTGGCCCCCCTCCTCTCCTTTTTCTAACTTGCTTTCCCTCATGAATCCATCCCAACTCAACTTTTCTGGTCGGTTTTTCAGCCCATTTTTTGTTTTTCCATAATGTCTTTTGCGTTTTGGAGCAAAGGTCTTATCCTCGTTATGTTTCTTACCATCAGTCCCATCAATGCCTATCTTTTTCTTTAGTTTTTCAAGCAGTGACTGTTTTTTAGATTCTTTCACACTAGTACCTTGATTTTCCAAACAGAAACATCTTGCTGCTATCCGATCTCCATATGTAAGGATGTTACTAGCCAGAGTTTCATCATCTATAAAGTTAATGACAGTGGCATCAACCTGTCAAGAGACATAATTATTAGAAACAAAGTATCAGATTGTAACCACTAGCAACAGCACATAAACAGACACACACTCAAAAGACAAAAAGTAGTAGGTGGTGTTTTTGGTACCCTGTAAGTCTGTTTTAAAAGTGCTAAATAGTTCATTTAAAATAGTTCATTCAAACGGTCCTGAGGGCTAGGCAGCTACAGTCCAGACAAGAGATAGGCAACAAACAAACATGGCAAAGAGGTAATCTAAAACTCAGCTGTACAAGAATTAGACAGGGTCATAGACAACAAGGCCAGAAGCAACAGAAAGAGCAGGCAGGAATGATCACAAATTCAGCTGGAGCGGGCGGGAGCAGGATTGAAAAAATAGTCCCGCACAGGGCTCTACATATACACATCTTGTTAGACACTGTCATTTGGGATTTTGTATTTGTGTGTATCACAGTGGTTTTATCCTCAAAAGCTAAACATATCAGGAGGACAAATTAACTTTTATTGTTTAAACTAAGTAAAAATGAAATAAATGTTAATGTTAAAATAAACTGTGTTTGTATGATTATCTTATGCTTGATTTGACATAACATGTCAGTAGTAAATATTTCAATATGACAACTATATCAAATAATCAAAACTTAACCACAAAGAAAAAGTAACCTCTTATGGCACGGTGTTATCTGGATTTGCTGGGTAGCTCAGTTAGCTATGCTTGTCACATAACATTTCATGATCCATAAAAGCAGCAAAATACAGGTACATGCATTGGTATACGTAAAAATATGCTTACATGCTCTTGTTCCATGTGTGAGAGGCACTCTTCTGGTACACCTCGATTTCGTAGAAATCTCAGCCGAGGGGTATCTGCGCTTTGTGCCATGGTGATGCTGTAGTATCAGGAAGAGCTGACTTCCGCCCCTGATCAATTTAACATTTAATCCTATCGGGATTGGTTTTCTCGTTATAACGTAATGTTTTCATGTTATAACATGATAAGGTTTCATGTCATAATGTGATACGGTTTCATGTTATAACGTAATATTTTCACGTTTTAATGTGATATGGTTTTAGGTTTTAACGTGATACGGTTTCACATTATAACGTGATGTTTTCATGTTATAGCAGAACATTTTCACATTTTAACATAATACGGTTTTACGTTATAACATGACGTTTTCACATTATAATATGATGGTGATAATATTTTTTTTATGATGTCGTGGCAGCAATACGCTTCTGTATAAGAGAGAGCGAGAGAGCAAGACAGAGAGAGTGTGTGTGAGAGAGTACCAGAGACACAAAAAGTCAAAAAGATAGGGAGACCAAGAAACAGAAGGAAAGCAAAAAACATGAAAGAAGAGCAGAAAGATAGAGATGAAAAGAAAGAGACAAAAAAAAAGACAAAGACAGAGAATGAGAGAGTGAGGTAGTGTTTTGATACCAGCTCTGCTTCTTGTCATGTGTTGAAACAAGAGGTATTTTTAAAAAGCAGCACCTCCCTCCTGCCAATGAATCACCTCAGGACCTATTTCTCAAGCACGTGTGTGGAGTCCACAGCCAGGACAAGATAAAGAGCCAAACATAGCAATTACTTACCAAGGGGGAGTGAGAGCGAGAGAGAGATAAATAAGCATGTCATGACTTCTATATTCAGCATTCAGATGAAGATGAAATAGGTTGCCCTTTGGGCTAAATGCAGAGAATAAAATCCCTCACACTCCAATCTGAATGCACAGAAGACATGTGGCATTCATATGCCTGCAGGTAAACATGGACAGCTTCGGGGCTGTTTGATTACATGTTTCAAGTGATTAGCCAGATTTCCATGCTTAAAAGAAGGTAGTGCTTTAGAGAGTCTTTCCTAAATGAAAAAATATATCCAACAACCCCCAACCATTTCAAAGTAAGTATAGCCATTAGCATCCTGGTGTGACATCTGGGTTCAAATCAGTAAACATCCACTTTCAAGCCTCCCAGCCTCGGGAGAGATGGGGTCTTTTGTTGGCTTTGTTATTAGCTAAGCCAACAAACTTGAGGGAGTGAGCAGAGCTGTGTTTGCTGTTAACAAGCTACTGCTGAAACACCCCAAAACTCCAAAAGCCATGTTTTAAAAGACTAGTCTGGGACCAAAAATATATTGTATATTGGAAATTACCTATAGCTATGAATCCACATTTTACTGACGTAGTCTGAATGAAGTTAAAAATCCAGTCAATTGCATAGAACAATGGTCAAAATGTTCCCATTAACTAAATGAAACACTCACTTTCTATATTTGTAAATTAGAATGTCTTCAGTAGGAAATTACTGGATGATGGTGTATTGAAATCAGACAAAGCTTCACAAACTAATACAACCCCTCAAACTTCACCTCGTATTTTAATATCTTGCAAATTAAAACAAACACATGATGCTGTTCTAAGGCTAATAGTGCAACTACATTAAAGATTACAACTCAACACTTTACAGGTGGTCCATGAAATCCTCACTGACCATAAACAAGGACATCTTTCAGAGTTCAATTAAAATCAAAAGGGCAATTAAATTACAGGTACAAAAAGCCAATGCTGAATTTTCATGTTAAAATTCCACACAATTATCTAATGCACACTAGCTAGTTTTCATGAGGTCTGACCCAATTAAGTTGCTCATTTATTTTCAGTTCCTCTCTACTTGCTTACAGCAACACAGAACTAACTGCTAAAGCACAACTTAGAATAATAATAGCTCAAATATACTGTGTGGTACATAGCCAAAAAAAAGGGGGAAACAACAGACTGATCTACAGTATAGTGCGCTGCTTAAAAAGGCCAAGTTCTTGAAAACACTGACTTGTATTAGAGCCAAATTATTTCACCCAGATGTATTAGTGCTAGCGGTGAAAAAACTATTTTGTCTGTGGAGCTGAGCCTCAGTTTTCTACCATGGCTATATTCTCTAATATGGCAACATGATTTAAGGTAAGAATTTACAGGCAGGCTGAAAGCAGAAAAAAGGACAGATCCAAACTTGCAGCTGGACATAGAAGCCCTTAGGCGCATTCTTAAGTATTATACACCTTCAGCTGTACTTCCAGCACAAATGAAAGTCCACAGCCACACAAGGCATCAAGCAGGCGCATGTGTCAATGCTTTCCCTACTCAAGTTGGTACAAGTGCAAGACTGATTTACTAGCATCATCACCTCAAGAGAATTATTTGATGCTGGCTTTTGTCTTCTGGAGCAGGTCAACAAAGACTCTTATTCAAATAGCAAATTCACACAGTAATATCTACCCTCTCACATATATCATTCACAAATATGTATTTTCTTAAAACTCAACTCATGTCCTGGGGGCCCTTTGCCCTGCGCAGTTTGATGCTTTACCTGCCCCACAACAACTGAATTACAGACAAAGTGTTTTTTGGCAGGGAATTGGGCAACTGAGAGCTTGTTCTTCAAAGTACCAATTAAAGTTTCCTTAAGACACAGGTTCTTGTCTCTTATTGTAGAGCCCCTCTGCCCTTCACATTTTCGTGTTTTTATGCTCTCACACACCCACTTTCTAATTAGCTGATTATTTGGAAGGGGCATGTTGGAAGCAAGTGAAACATACAAAGTAAGTGGGCTCCACCTCCAGGTTTGGGAGCCTATGCTTTATGCATTTTTGCTCTATCCAGATGCACTGGGAGATGGATTGGAGAAAAGAACATCTGGGGGCTTAGGGCCAGTTAGGGAGCCACTCCTTTAGGAAACCCAAAGTGTTTCTTCTATAACATCTGCATCTTTATAAGACTGTACTATTTAAGTATTTTTCAAAAGAGGAGTATCAAAAGGTTATATACACACACAATGGACCGGATATTAACAAGTGTTTTAGCATTATAACCATTCCAAATTCTAAATGGGATTGGATGAGAAGCAACACATTATAAATAGAATAATAATAAAAAACAACATTAGAAGAACAATAGTTCGATCACACTCACACACGAACAATAGTGCAATCACACTAATATAAAACTTGATGCGATCACATAACCTAGAATGCATTTCTATGAGAAAATGCAAAGTGTGATAGTGTAGTTGCTATGGTAAAGGTGGTTGTTACTCTACAACTAAATCACTGTAGTCTCATTACGGCTCAAAAATGAACACATTTTCAGCGAAATATGCATGGAGACAAATAGCACTATTCAGCAGAAAACTCACTGGCTAACATTACCTTTCACACTACCACACTTTACTGTCCTTCAGACACATTTTTCACCTAGAAAATGTGAAAAGGATGGCCTCAAATCGGCTAACTGAGCTGGTTCACAGCTTGCTATCTAACCAGCAGTGATAAAACAGGTCTGTTTGTGAGCCTGCTGCGTCTTTAGCTCCACTAGACTGATTTGTTGTTCTGTATTTGTCCCTATGCCACTGCAGCAGCCGTGACCTCACAATGCTTGCTCCCAGACTCTCTCTCCCTAAAGGAATATTTTATCATTGGAATCATTTTCAAACACCAAAGGGGCTCAGAGGAGAAACAGCTCCAAAAAACAGGTAGAATAAAAATAATGATTTATAATAAAACTTGAGAATGACATTAAAGTGATAGCTTCTGCATCACAATAATAACAACAAAACTTAAGAAGAAAAATAGTGTGATAGTATCTGATGAGTGAATTAAAGCATGTTTGATCAAGGAGAAGCTTTTAGCTCTTACCTGCAGGACAGGAACAGCCACCGTACGGCACATGGGGTGGGGTGTGTGGGGGGGGAGAGAGAGAGAGAGAGAGAGAGAGAGAGAGAGAGAGAGAGAGAGAGAGAGAAAGAGAGAGAGAGAGAGAGAGA
>JBBPCX010000023.1:6216498-6231014 GCA_037974365.1 Hydrocynus forskahlii | reverse complement strand
AGAGAGAGAGAGAGAGAGAAAGAGAGAGAGAGAGAGAGAGAGAGAGAGAGAGAGAGAGAGAGAGTAATTTCATGACTTGAACACTTAAAGTGAAGTTTATTAAAGTGAAGTTTATATCCCACTATGGAAGTCACCAGCACCAGTTTCATAACTGGAGCTAATGAGGATAATTTAGCTAAGAAAAAACAGAAAGCCTATATGCCACGGATTGGCATGAACCTTCCACATACAAGGCACACAGTTATAGTAGGTCACACTTATTTCACTTTACTTTCTGCCACATTTAACTTTCTGTGATGAAGCTTTTAGAGGCAGATGTCTGATTTTATTTATCATTACTGTGAACAATTCTGACAATTCTGGCTCCCCCCAAAACCTTTCTGTTGACACCATCAACACTTTATTGCTGGGGGTTTTGGAAATCAGGTGGAGTACCTCTTTTAAGCGCATTGTTGGTCTGTGGGCAAGCTGGTTAATGCTTGAAAAAAAGAATGCACAGCTCGACCAACTGCAGCCACATTTGCTTTGATGCTGCTGTTAGTTAGCTTGCTAGCTGTGGGGGTCTGACATGTGTGTCAGTGTTGGACAGATACCAAAATTCCAAACAGGCTTGGACGAGAAGCTGTGGCAAAAACAGTTTTTACAAAAATATATAAAAATAATGATAACAACACTAATAACAACAACAATAATAATACAACTTAAGAACAGCATTAGTGATTGATTCTGCAATCACACTTACTAGCATTACTATATTATCATGTTATGTGATAATCAGTAGCACAGGACTGTATCCCATAACCTAAATTTGACATTATTCAGAATTTCATATATTTTTTGTGTCTTTGTCAGTCAGCATGTACACACTGCAAAACTTAGCATGCCAAATGCATTACAAATATGTCATCCACCAAACAGAATTCCCTCTATGGCAATAAAGAAGTCCTAGCTTCCAGCTTAGCTGATAATGTAGAAGCTAATAAATCTTACTCCTGAGGGTACTGTAGGAGGACACTTGGCATGTTTACTACAGTTCAAGTTATGTCATTAAGTTTTCAAGATAATGCAAATTTAGGCAAATAAGTATTGCTTGCATGATCAATTATATTGTAATTCAAATTCATTAGTCACCCTCTCCTCAACAATGGACAAAACCTAGTTTAGCAAATGGAGTTAGGATGTGTGTATGGATGTATCCTTAGATGTGTTACACTGTTAACATCCTGTGGGTCTCTGCAGTTGGAGACAATTTTTTTTTAATATTTGGCACTTCAGCACCCTTTCTTTGTTTTACTATATAAAGGAGAGCAGATCTCATGTAATAGAGTTTTTCTTTCATTTGCAAGTGTCTCAGCATTCTTTGTCAAGCTGGAAAAGTATGTTATAAACTGAAGATCAATGCATATACTGTACATGTATAGTTAGTCGGTTCTGTTTGTATAGCTTTTTATTAAGTGCAGTTATTTTCTACTGAATACATTTTTTTAAGTAAAACATAGATTAGAATGACTATACCAAGAGAATGTTTATATAAAGTTAAGGGATGGAAAACAAAAATACCTGTGCAGTGGCTTGTGACAGAAAACAAAAACAATTATATACAGTAAACTTCAGTTTATTCGCGGTTCAGCAGTCTCTTCAGTCTTTCACTGATTTTTTCTGAGAACCGAACTAATAATCACGGAACCCCCTGCACATACGTGGAAACTGCAGATATATTTTGAATTTCTTTTGCTTTTGTGACGTCCGGGCCTCGTCTGCCACACCCGCTTGTCATCGTTCTGGTTGTTTGTTTTTGGGTGCCGCGCTTAGCAAGGCAATCAGACGCACCTGAGCGGAATGAGCCTCCAATGCTCAGTGTTGCACCCAACCATAAACAACCAGCACAAGGCTGAGGGGACATACCAAGGACATCACAGCTTTTTCCGTGGCAATAAATAATGTTTCATGCATTTTAGAGCTACATTTTTAAGAAAAATATAATTTGAAACAAATAGTAACATAATTACAGCTACATTTCCATATAAAATATAACTACACATTTTTTGGTACTGTCCAGAGAGTGCGTCTTGGAATGGTGAAATACCTCCTGTACTGAAAGGCGGGAGGTTTAAAAGTAGCCAATTGTGGAATGTTATTTATTTCTACCTTGCTGCTGATTGGGTGCTGCCCTGTGATGCATCACTGGCTGCTGCAGTCCAGAATTTCAAGTTTTTCACTGAGTGTTCTCGTGTTTTTCATTTTTGTTCTTCTTAAAGCCCTGTATTTGTATTACTGTAAAGTTAATTGATGTATTACTGTATTTACCCTGCTGACACCAAAGACAATTACAGTGAATACAAAAGAAAACCCACTTCCATTAATTACAGTACCGTATATACAGGGGTAACATCAGTATTTACATTCTAGCACTGCGGGAGACAGCAATTCAGTGTAAACTGTACAGTACGGATATGGGTTTACCTTTACATTTTTTAAAGAGTAATGTATTAAGCTAAGTTTAAAATGTCATTAAAGTGTTTTGGGAGCATATTTGGGGGCATATTTAGGGTTTATACATTTTTACGTATTTTTTAACCACATCACAAATCCACTGTTTTTCACTATACACAGGTGCTCTTGGAACGTAACCCTCACGATTGTCGGGGTTTTATCACTAAGGTACATTTTCACAAAATTTGATAATAAATAATCAATTATCAACACCAGGGTACTGGAGTATCCATTTAAGTTATCTGGTTTAATGAGGGATCCTTTGTGACATACCCCCATGGTCCAAGGACAAAGTGGGTTAGAAAAAGAAAAAGAAACTAAGAAAGACAGAGGAAAGGGAAGCTTTCATGTTTGTATTGCCTTTATATCCCAGGCTAGATCAGGCTCTAGTGGCTCTCAGTCCCAGATAATATGTGAGTCTCGTCTGCCATTCATTTTGAGTCCATGTGACACCTCCCATTTATTGTGTTCAGTTTGTACACATTACACTATGCGGCAACTGCCGCTAAAGGGGCTGTCACTGTACTGCTCAGCATATGCAAATGTGCCATTAATAAATAATAGCAAGTACGGAAGCATAAATAATCCACCACCTTAGGGCAGGTTAGGGGAACAGCTGTCCCAGAGGAGTGCCAGACGATGAAGCTGGCATTGCCTTGCCCATTCCCTCTTTCCTGCCAAACCCCCCAAAGACACGGTCACCTCCTCTCTCACTTCACACAGCTTTTAACAACAGATGGAACATGGCTCATATTAAGGTTTCTAACTAACACCCTTGGCCTGCTACAGTTCCCTGAGGCGCAGAGGCAGTCTTGTGACCTCCAGTGTCCCCTTCTTAAGGGCCATGAGGGTCAGTTCCTAACGGATGTGTACAAATTATCATATCAGATGATAACTGCTGACAGACCACCGCTGAGTGACTTCAGCTGCCACCAGCTGAGGTAATTAGGGTTATAGAAAGGAAACCTCTGCATCCCCAAGCTTTACTTTTAATTCCCTTGCAGCTGTCAAAAGCCTTCCCCAAGCAGAAGAACAAAGTGACAAAAATCATACATTCAGTTTAAATGCCCAGTCACAATGTCAGTCAAAAAAGTCAGCCTTTTTATATAATCAGCTAATAGTAAAGTGTGCTAATGGTAGTGATATCAGGAGCTGTGAAGAACTATGAGACTATAGTACGAAATATTATGAATAGAAGAACAGAAAACTGGAGAGCAGTGAAAAGATCTTTTTCTTTTAGTGAGCTTCAATGAGCTCTGTAAAGGTTACTCCTCATAAAGCTAATAAAAGTGTTGATTGATTAGATAGCCACATTAAAAAAGAGAAAGGGACTGAACTGCTGAAGTAGGTTTTGCCAAGTATGCTTCCTCAGCTCTGATAGTATTTGAGAATAAGGGCTGAAAGACAATGGCATGTCCAAACTAGGGCTGAGCGATTAATCAGTTTTTGAAAGTGTCCAAATTACAAGAGCTGCAATTTTAATTATATGCTCCATAATTCAAAAGTCTCTTAAATTTTAACTGAGGAAAGTTAATAATACTGAAACCTAATACAGCCTGTGAATTGGCAGTCTGGCAAACCACAACTAGGTCTCCTTGACAAAAGCAGGGAGTTAATAAAGAGAAAACAAATTAAATTACACTCAAAGTACTGGTCAGGAAAACTGCGACTGGATATTTTGATTAACCTGTTCAGCGGTAGTTCAAACATGTGAGACTTGAAGCACATGTTTCTAGAACTTTATCTGAAGGCTCTTCCATGTAAACATAGTCCTGGTTTAGACACTCCCACAGACTGTGTGGTAGGATTTATATAGACTTGAACAGTGTCACATCCGTTAACTTTAATGGATACAATGACTTCTGAGGGTCACTTTTACTTATACAGTTTGAACCAGAGTAGATATTTAAATGAACTTGACAAGTTCACAGTGCAGTTTAGACTCAAATGACTCATTAGTGACAGCGTATGGCACAGTCACCCACAAAATCAAGTCTGAAAACTTCACACATGCTTGTAGAAGTAGAGTAAACTCTAAAGAAGGAGGCTTTAAATCACTCTATTCACAACAAAAGAGACAAACTGACAGAATCTGAATCTGATTTTGGGAAGCATCTTTTTATTTTCTCTTATTAACTTCTGCTTATAATCGCCCTCCAGCAGAGCAGCTCAATGTCATCAGGAAGAATTACTGAATTAAATTACTGAACAAATGTGGAAGTGAAAAAAGTGTCCAATCAAAGTTCAATAAGAATGTGTAAAGAACACTTCTGAAGAGGATCTACTCTCTCTACTGCCATTTTATTTTCTGTAAGATAAATCAGAGCAAAAACTGACAGGTGACTGGATGCTTGGAACGTGAACTGACAAGCCTGGAGGCAGAGAGTGAGACAGAGGGAGGAAAGAAGCCCCTGAGTTGAGACCAAAGTCCCAGCTGCTTCCCCAGAACCATGCCGGCAAGGGCACAAGAAGGAAAGGAGATGAAGAAGGATAAAGAGTCGGAGAGCATATCAAACGGACCAGTGGCAAACGACAGTACTCTGAATGGTATCTGTGGGGAGTGAATGTAAACAAGGTTAATGCATTCACTTTCTCATTATTCCTGTTGGAAGGAACCAAGCACATCATGTAAAGTGCAGGAAATCAGAACGACGTGAGGCACGGCAGCAGGCCAACAGCTCCACAGACAAGACACACTCTGTTCCCCTCTGCCCCAAAGGAGCTGAAGACAGGGACCGAGAAATCTATCCAGAATACTACAATACTCCAATTAGTGTCAGTACAACACCTGGAATAAAGCAACTGGCTATCAAGGTCCTAATCTAAAAGACGTATATTAAATTCGAAATATTACAAATTTAGATGTAAACATGTGACTGTAGAATGACTGTAAAGTCTCAATTGAAAACTGCCCAGTAGCCAAAATCTGAAATGTGTGTACGTCGTGAAGGTGGTTAGGCTTACCACACACAACAGATCAGTTATTAGTGTGATTGTGGAAATAATCACTATTGTTCTCAGTTTTATTGGTGTGATTGCATCACTACTGTTCTTTTTAGCTTTTGTTTTTATCATTCTTTTTATAGCCAAAATACGCACTGCTTCTCCTCGCAGCTCATGCTGAATTTCAGAGTCAAACGTCCTTTAGTATCTGTATCAGTACGCTTGTATGAAACTTTGAGACCAGTTGATCATGGACCAATTATTGATCATTTAAAAATGGTTGATAGACCTCTGAAACATAATGGAAAAGAGAGTGAATGGTTGAAAGACCTTTAAAATGTCTGACAGAGAGATAGTCAGTGACGTCACGCATATGAATGCTGGGGACAGACAAAAAGGAAAAAACAAACATGGAGAAACAAACACAGAGCAAAACACAGCACGCTCATAAAACAGCACACTAAAGCTCAGATTAGTTATAAATAAACATGTGACTGTTTGTTTAATTAAAAATAATCAGACTGTGAATACTGCTACATTTTCAGCTGTACCCATAAGCGCTGGTCCCTGAGCAAGACTGTGTGGGAAGCTATTTGTTTTTTATAACAAACTTTTTGTGTCCCCAAAGACACCACACTTCATAGCAAACATGCAATCACACTTTTAAGTATTATTCTTATTATAGGTGATTTTGGGGAAAGCTAAAGAAACAAAGACACTAAAGCACAGGTCAGCTGTAAAAAGAAAGACATGTGTCCCAGTTTATTGTGGATTATAAAAAAATAATTTACTCGTGCACATTTGTTTTAGAGCTGATAGTTAGCCAACAAGCTGCTAGTCAGCTTAGTTAGCCGATTTAAAGCCATACTTCAACTTTTCTGAGTGAGAAGTGTGTTCATATTGAGATTGAAGGATGGTCAAGTGTGGTATTGTGACATTTTAAGTTAGACAGCTGTTTTTGTTCGGAACAAAAATATGAGTGTTGGCAAGTATTGTTTCCATGTCTATAAACCTCTTTGATCACAGATTTAAACACACCATTGCTAGACTTTTCAGAATGTTAAACTGTTAATTTTTTCCCCATTTATGTATTTCTTATCAGACAATACACATAGTTTTACAATACAATAGTAGAACAATGAATTTACAAAGTATACTAATATCTACTAACACCTGAGCAGGTAACGTATTAAGACACAAACGTATCTAAAAAAAGAAAAAAGAAAAAACAACATGATTAATGCAGAGACTCAATCAGACCCAACAGTCTTCAAATAAGTAAAAAAAAACAGATAAAAAGTTGCAATATTTTTTAAAAGGCACCAGCCCATCCTATAAGACTGTATGTAACTTTTTTTTTAAAGAAAAACATAAGATCTTCCAAAGTGTTGAGGCTGGGGGATGCGGCTTCCTCCAAGACAATAATACTCTGCATCGTGATAACAGTGAGGTGAAAGCTGTTACATCTACTTACTTGCTATTGAGACACTTAATGTGGTTGCAAGGAACTCCAGAAATAGCAATCAGGGGATATGGCCCTAGACTGACTCTGAGAACATAAGAAATAACATCAAAGTAAGAAATCTACTAAGGCTAAAGTCTGGGGCACAGAAAAAATATATGGCTTAAATCACAAGTAGAGGATGAATTTGGGATAATTTTGTCTACATTAAATTGAATAAGGAAAGATCTTGCACATGATGATGACATGCTAATTCTATCAACTACACTATCCCTGCTTTTTTCTTTTTTGAGGAAAACATCAGTTTTTATGTTTAGCTGATTTGACAGAATGTGAATACAATACCCTTTTTAATGTGAACATGAGTTTGTGACACACAGACCTTAGATAGGTGCTGGATTTTAGGCCACCAGTGCAGCATCATCCTCCAGCTCAAAAGACACCTAGATGGCTGGAGCAGGACCACACAAGGCTGCCCCAACCCACGGTTTGCTTTACAATGAAAGGCAATGACAGGCATTAAATTGGCCTTGGTGCATTCTCGCAACCCACGTCTTCTGCGACACCACCAAACAAGGACTGCCTATGTTTACCGTCAGTCTCTCTAATGCAGCCCACTGTTGCAGTGTACACCCATACACACACACTTTCTGAATGTGATGCTGGTCAGTCTGAATGAAAGTCCCCAGGAAAAGGTAGCAAATGAGCAAAAATATAGCAAAAAAGCAATTTCAATAAGGAACACTCTGACAGGTAAATGTACCTCTAAGAAAGAAGCCATGATGAAAACAGCCAGGCTCAGATGTGTTTTTCCCCATTCATCATTCTTCCAAGCTGTGGTGCCATGCTAATTTTTCACCTCATCTTATCACCAAGCACAATTCATACTGCCATTGCTCAGCAAACCCTCACCACTAAATGTTTCTTCAACCCCTTCAAATCTAATTTAAGTGATTGCAGTTTAATATGTCAGGGGAGGTAAGGTTTCATTGGTGTGTTCGGGTCCACAAACAGTACCTTTCAAAAAAAGTCATCCTGTTGAAAACAGGAAAAGGAGTCTATACTATCACTATAATGTATTTGTCTTTCTGCCATTTTCTTGTTTGTGGTTGTTTTACACCTGTCACATTTTCCCAGCTCTCCAGAATGAAGGCAGATGCATATGCAGACTTCCATAATGATTACTCTTTATTTTCAAAACAAAACAGGTACGAGGGCCTAACCAAAACTCAAAACAAAAGGAGACTGGAGCACAAAACAAACCAAGCCAGCATGACGGTGGCCCGACACTAAGGTCCACCACAAACAAACTTAAATACAAAACTCAAAACCCCACCAACCAATAAAACAAAAGCATATTTCCCCTAACCACACCGACCAACTGAAACACATAATACCAATAAACACAAGACCGATGTGCTCAGGCATTCATAATAAAAGTCCCCCTATAACTCAAAACTAAAAGAGCAAAGGACGGCCTCTAGCGGCCGCTTACGGGACATGACGATGTCCTCCTAGTTTCATGAGCCTTTGTTTTGTTTACCCCTGCCCTGCCTTAGACCTGTCCCTTAGACCTAACCCATGTTTCAGTCTGTGTTGATGGATTTTTTGCACATTTTTTGTAACAGCATTTTTTGTTAATGCTGTTTTTTTTTTGTACAAATTCTGCTTAAAACATGTTTAAGTCTTGCCCTTTGGTTCATTCTCTTGGTGTTTGCTGTGTTTTTATGTTTGGAACCCCTCTTTATGTTTGTGTTTTTATTTCTTTTTTTGGAATTAAAACTTTGATGATCCCGTGTTTACATCATCTCTACCTAAACTCTATTCAGGAAAAAAGGTTATATCAGTTTTAATGTTTAGTGACCAAAAACTGTCTGTTTAATTGTAAGGGATAAAGGGATACACACAAAATATAACTGTTTTTGATGATAAGAGGATACCAAGAGAAAAAATAAAATGTTATATACACTTGAAGAGTATAACTGCATGCTATTAAAAGCTGAGCATATGAGCCAGGCTGTAAATAAAGCGTTTTTTTTAACTTACTTAAAAAGCTTTTAACACTGGTTTTGTTCTAGCACTGCTAATCTGTCAGTTTTGAATTACTGAAAAACCTTTACTCCTTCAGAGTAAACAATAAACAAACCACCTCCATAAGCGCTCCTGTGACGTTGGACCTGCCACTCCACTGGCAGTATAAATATTACATTGTGTCTCCTTCGGATCCAAGACAGGCAGCCAAGGGATACTCTATAAATATTATCTGACCACAAACATAGCTTCACAGCTCTCAGTGCAGCCATTCATAGTAAATTCTCTGGCCACTCAGTGCTGTATTGCTCTATAGCTGAAAAAGCAGAACAAGCAAAAGTGCCTACTTGCACTTTTTTATAAGATAAAATTATTTAGTGCTGGGGGGACTGTCATGTCTATTAAAAGAAAGTATAAAGTCAACATATACAGTAGAAACAATAATCCAGCAGATCCTACCGCATCAGACTCTAATCAAAGTGATAAACCATTTTGCTTCGGTGAAGCATTTCCAGCATGAACTCTCTCCGCTCCCCTAAAGTGGGCAGAATTCCTAATTGTTTACCCATATGCCAGCAGAACATTCCTGCATTCTCCATGCACCCAATATTAGCATCATTTAAAACAAAACAGCATCTGCCGTTTGATCACAGCCCACTGCTTACCCTCTCAAATGATTTAATTACAAGCCTCCAGATGAGTTTGTGTTTTAAGCGGTCATTATACGTGTGGTTGGAGAATTGCAAATGTGACAGGGTTACTAAATAAAAACTTTTATAATGGCATCCAACAGACCACTGCAGCCAGAGGGCATCTATCAACATTCTCAATCCTGCTTGAATGTGCGTTAAAATTAATCACAGAACAGCAAGGTTCTCTCCACTTCATCCGACTTCATTCACTGTTTAAGGTGTATGTCATAGCCAGGCTATAGCTAACAGCAAAAGGTTCAATTGTAAAAGAAATATCCCCAATAGTCAATTAGGCTGTTTCCTACAATTACTCCATGATCTACATGAGCGTCTGGAATACCAATATCATTACAGTTTCTGTCTAGTTCTAAAAAGTTAAAGTTGCAGCTGAGAGCGCTGTGATTTTAGGCTCAAAGGCAATACAATAGAAACAGCCCTGAAGCTACATAATAAGAGGTAAAATTTAAGCTGTATTCCAGCAACTGTGTACTCTAGAAATCTATTCATTTTTGTAGGAACACATGATTCCCAGTCCTACTGTGTCTCAAATCACTGTCCACCCCTCCATTTCTATACAACACCAACTGAGAGCTCCCATGGGTAAAATAATCTCAGTGAAGCAGCCCATGGATTTATAACATCCACCAAAGCCTCAACATTTAGATATTTTTAGCTTTCACAGCTTTTCTCATACTGGGTTTTCTACTGTACTTGCTTGCTAAAAGGCGGAGTAGATGGAGTTCTAGGAAACTTAGTATAGCACCTTCGCTTAAAAAAAAAAATCACAAAATGATTCTCATTAGGACTATCTATTGAACTGTTCTTTGGGAAACCAAGAGCAGTGACTCTTTTCAACTGGGTCATTCAGGGCATCAGTATAGTTAAAACTTAGGTCAGAAACAGAAAAATAATGCTGTTCATAGAATTTTAGTGAGATATTATTTAACTGTAATGCACAATAATAATAATGTTAACTGCACTACAAAAAAATTTCCACACATATTCATATCTTTGTGCTGTCCATCACTTGTCTTTGCACATGTGGTGTTTTTAGGACTTGAAACACCAGTAACACATTAAAGGCACACTGTACCCTTTTAACGTGCCCTCACAGCACTGGTTTTTGGAATAAGTTAACAGGAGAGACTGCAAATCATTTGAACTGTGACTGTAATAGCTGGACTTTGTAAGCTTTAAGGCTGAAGTCACCAACAATATCCAGCCCCTGTTTTATTGTTTATTTAATCCTAAACTGCTGTTTTACTGGGTTGTGAAAATAAACTCCAGCAGTATTGCAGATTGAGAGCAGTAAAAAAGTTTGTTACATTGTTCTCAGTCCTTGTTGATTTGTCCTGACTGAGATCCATCAATGATGGCAACAATTCTTGACGTTTACCCAGAATACTGTATGTGATTCCTAAACTCTAGCAGTCCATGCATACATCAGGGTCTCGGGGCCTTTGTTGCAATCTAGACCGCTTCCCATAACTTTCCGAGGCCCATTCTATGACTTTTTAATGACTGAATTAACCCTGCAGTAAAAATGCAGACATTTTAGTACCCCAACATATAACTGTTTCCTGGGGTACAATAATTACCTTCAAATACACCTTGGAAATATCATGCTCTAAGCTTTACAGCCCTGATATGAAAACTAAAATTACCACATGATATGTGAACAAATATAGAATATTCTTTATAATAATTCCTTATAATAAAAAACAAAATAACGTCTAAGTGCAATATTTTTACACTTTTCTATTCTGTAAAAAAGATATTTGATGCTTAAAAAAGGGTAATTAAGCAGACTGCCTTACAATTTTTACTTCTGACAGTGACTTAATAAAATAAACAAACCACTCTGAGTTTTAGGGCAGACTGGAAACTGTTTTTGGCAGTTCAAAATTTGACCTCCTTCCTCCAAGTCTTTGATAAGGGCAGCTACATGATTTAATACATATAACATCTGTACATGCTCACGTAAACTGTACACATTAACTCTGTTTGACTGCTATGAGAAAATCCCTCTTTCTCTGCTTTTAGTTTAATTTCTCTTGCTCGCTGACTGTGTGTCAGGCAGAATGCCACACTTCTTTAACATCTAAGCAGTATGTGTGTGGCCTTGTGACTAACGTGGTGCATAGTCCTTGAGATACTAAGGTGCACAGTCCAACTTGATTTCATACTGGGGACAATGATACAGAGATGTTTTGCATGCAAACATGTTTCAGGTCCCTCGGGTAATGAGCCCTAAGCAGGGAGTCTGAGCATCAGCATGATGAATTACTGACACCCACACACTCACACACACACATACTGTCATACATATACACTAGCATGCACAAACACACCAAACTGTTGCTGCACAGGACAAAAACAATATATTGGTCTCAAATTCTATAAAAAATAATCAAATACAAAACTCTGCTTTAGGGTTGCCTTTGGTGTACGTTGGCGTACGTTTTGCGGAGGTTACGTTCCAAGAGCACCCGTGTATAGTGAAACCGTATTGTTGTGATGTGGTTAAAAAAAATAAAGCCTAAAAATGCCTATTTTTTATCTACATGTGCCCCCAAATATGCTCCCAAAACAATTTGTCATTTTAAATTAATTACCCTTAAAGAAAGGGTAAAGGTAAACCCGTATTCGTACCATACAGTTTACACTGAACTCCCGCAGTGTTGTAAATACCGATATTACCCCTATAGAGACTGTACTGTAATTCATGCATGTGCGTTTTTTTGGTGTGCGCTGTCATTTTCTTTGGTATAAGCAGGGTAAATACAGCAATAAATTAATCTAATTTGTAGTACCAAAAATACAGGACTTTAAGAAGAACAAAACGAAAAACACAAGAACACTCGAGATACTCCGCGGGGGAAATTCTGGTCTGCAGCTGCCACACATGCATCACAGGGCAGCAGCCAATCAGCAGCAAGGAGAAATAAATAACGTTCTCAGATTGGCTACTTTCCAATGTTATGGATTATTCCAAGAACATAAATTATTCCAGGAATATAAAACTGCCGTAATCATTTTTGCTAAATCCAACATGAAACCTCTTGATGGCAGTGCAACAAGTAGTTCAACAGACCTGCATTAACAACAGGCTCATTAATGTGGAACTGAATTTCCAATGGTGTCAAGACAAGCCTACTTCACTTAATTCCATGACATAACATTAGCAATTGCTAATTTGATTTCTAAATCTAACCACTGAAATAAATCAAATGAAGAGCTTCACAGCTGTGAGGGTAGTCAAAGTGATGGATTAGGGTACCATTATTTAATATGTGTTATTCAATAAATCATTGATGTGCTCTCTGAATAACTGGAACAATGACCCAAGATGGCTGGACAATTCAGGCTGCTGACACAGCGGGCTGCCTCATGTATTTGCACAGTGAGACACGCTTGGACACGCACACTCTTCAAATGTGGTTTAAATACGTCTGGTAGATGTGCGTTATCACCTCTCATGGGTTCACAGTGAATCCTTACAGTTGTTGCCACATACCCAAGAGGCTACTGGCTGGTGACTCTTGCATGGTATAACACATTTCTGCAACCTTCAGAATGTTCAGCAAGAGATTAAAAATCTCTGATAAAAAAAGAGATTCCTCTTCTGTCAGCATTATACCCCTGAGAATGCAATCTCCAATTTGTTATCAGTATATTCAAACACTGAATGAGTCAAGTTTTGAAAACTTTAGGTATGACATCTTCTAGGATCAAAGGGCTGCCGTTTGCAGCTCTTGTTTTGTAGAAGATGGGGCTTAGCATAAGTTCAAGGATCGTTTGTCTCTGCAATAACATGTCAATAGCAGTGCTGAGTGTTTCTAATGTCTCTGCGTGGAGTGTCAGAAGGGTTGAAATTAATCGTGGCATTAAAGGCAGAGGGGGGTAGGCTGTGCTGCTGTAGATTGTGAGACAGCACTGACTACCGGCTGATCAAGGCATCTTTCTTCCTGCTCTCCATAGTGGTGCCTTAAGGCTGCGAGATGTGGCACTGTGAGAAGAGGGAGTCTCCCTAGCAACAGAACAGCTACAGCAGCTTGTGTCAGGAAACATTTCCATCACCACAGCGTCCGTGCCAGAACCTTCAGAAACTCCACCCACCACAGAGACAAGTGAGGCTGAGGCCCACCTGAGGTAAGGCTGGACACAACAGCCTCAGGGACTTACACTTGCAGACACACGTGCACACAAATACAAACAAACAGCTAGGACAGGGAGAAAATAGACAGAGAGAGAGAGAGAGAGAATTTCTGAGTGAGAGAACGAAGAGCATAGTGAAAATGAGAAAGTGAGTAAGAGAGAGAAGTGAAAGAGAGAGACTATTTTAGAGAGAAACCAAATTTATTTTGTTAGAACTCTTCACATTTATAGGCCGATTAATTCACATGAATGAACAACTATTCAACAAACTGTCTTTTGAATCCCTAATTCTGGCTGTTTAGCTCAATGTGTACTGCAGGTGTAGCAGCAGCACTAAAATACAGTACAGGTACACTTGACCAGACAGGTCTGTCAAACTCCAAATAACAAATTGGCTAATCACCTGTCATGCACAATGGACATGTAATGAGGACCTGGAAGTAAAGCGCGTCACATGGTATATAAACTAGGAGAAGGGCAGGAGGGATTCGCTCAGTCATTGAGGTCTCTGCCCAACTCCACTTGACTCAATGGTACCATGAATACACTGGTTCTTCTATTCTCTAGCTTTGTCTTCGTATTGACCAGAAGATGAACACTCATCTGTGGCTGGCCCCTCATACCCTGCCGCTGGCGCCATGCTCCAGACCATGAGGACCCGGAAGTAAAGCGCGTCACATGGTATATAAACTAGGAGAAGGGCAGGAGGGATTCGCTCAGTCATTGAGGTCTCTGCC
>JBBPCX010000023.1:6198576-6216398 GCA_037974365.1 Hydrocynus forskahlii | reverse complement strand
CAACTCCACTTGACTCAATGGTACCATGAATACACTGGTTCTTCTATTCTCTAGCTTTGTCATTGTATTGACCAGAAGATGACCCCTCATACCCTGCCGCCGGCACCATGCTCCATACCATCTCTAGGATCCGGGTACCTCATGCAGTAACGGCGCACCTCTCTGACCCCTGAGGAGAGGAAAAGACGCTATCGTGAAGGCATCTGTACATACTGCGCCTTCCCCAAAGACCATCGTCCTATCTGCCCTCGCTGGCCAGGAAATGGTTAGACTCTCCTCCAGTTGGGCCACGGACGGATGGTAACCTCTGCCTTCATGGGTTCGGGAGCAGCAGGGGACTTTATCAACCAAACTTGCGCGGCCCAATTGGGAGCAAGGCTGAAGGCATTATTCCAGCCTGTGGACATCTCCGCTGTGGACAGGTGGCCCCTAGCCAATAGCCCCATCATCCTCATCAGACCTCACCTCTTTCCCTCACCATTGATAGTTACCATGAAGAAATCCAACTCCTTGTCACCTCCCATCCTCCTGGGCCAGACTTGGCTTCTCCAGTACAACCCCCTCATTTCTTGGACCCAGAATACAATTCTCCACTGGGGGCTGATCTGTCAGGAGCTATGCCTCTGGGAAATAACTGGGATGTGCTCTAGTGAGTCTGAGGCCCCTGATGTCAACCTGGAGGCCATCCCCATCCTGTATCGGGGCACACCCAGCACGTGAGAGCATGTGAGAGAAAGTTTCATTCTACTCCGCAACACTACGGTGTAGGGGACCATGAGACTCCAGAAAGTTTCATTCTACTCAGCAACACTATGATGTAGGGGACTACAATGTATGATGAATTGTTGGCCATCAAGTGAGCTCCTGAAGAATGGCATCACTGGCTCCAGAAGATGTAGGGGAGTTTGTTCGGGCGTGTGCAGTATCCACCAGGGCCAAGACCTCCAACCAACACTCCTTTGGAGAACTTTAACCTTCACCTTTCACCGTCCCTGGTCGCACGTTGCTGTGGATTTCATCACCAGTCTGCCGGAGTCAGAAAGAAATAGTAACATCTTGATCATCATCGACTGCTTTTCCAAGGCCGTTTCCCTGGTGGCTCTTGCCAGACTTCCATTTAGCTAAAACCACCGCAGAGTGCCCCAGGGATATCATCTCGGTCAGAGGCTTTCAGTTCACTGCCAGATTCTAGAAGGCCTTCAGTCGTCTAATCGATTCATCCTGCAGTCTCTCCTCTGGATCTCAACCCCAGATGAGCAGTCAGACGGAACGGCCCACCAGATGCTCCTGGGCCCACTACCTCAACTGGGCTGAACTTCTCCACTGCTCACCCCCTCCACTGAGGGTCTCAGTCTGTTTGAGGTATGCTATTGTTTCCAACCTCTGATGTTCAAAAATCAAGAACCAGAGATTGACGTACTGTCTGCAAAACAGTTGGACTCTGGAACCAGGCCCGCACTGCCATCCAGCAGGCTAACGTCCACTACACCAGTCAACATCGCCGTTGGCATCCCCCGGGGTGACTGTTCCATGTTCCTCTCCACCAGCCACCTCCATCACCATCTTGGAATGTTATGTTCTAAGAGCACCCGCATATAGTGAAAAACTGTGTTGTTGTGATATGGTTAAAAAAATGCCTAAAAATACCTATTTTTTATAGTTTAAACCCTAAATATGCCCCCAAATATGCTCCCAAAACATTTAAATTTCATTTAAATTTTTCATTAGCCTTAAAGAAAACTGTACAGTTTACACTGAACTCCTGCAGTGCTAGAATGTAAAATATTTTTCTTTGGTATGTGCTGTCGCTTTCTTTGGTATAAACAGGGTAAATACAGTAATAAATGAATTTAATTTACAGTAATAAAAACACAGGGTTTTAAGAAGAACAAAATGAAAAAAACAAGAACACTCGAGATGCTCCACAGGGGAAATTCTGGACTGCAGTGTCACAGGACAGCAGCTGGACAGCAGCCAGTCAGCAGCAAGGAGAAATAAATAACGCTCTCGGTTTGGCTACATTCAAACCTCCCATCTCTGAGTATGGCTGACTGTGACATCCGGGTCACGTGCTGGTTGTTTATGTTTCGGGCAGCGCTGAGCAGCCGAGGTTCATTCGTTCAGGTGTCTGATTGCCTTGGTAACTGCTGCGTGGCGCACAAGGTCCAGACTTCACAGTCAGCTGTACTCAGAGGTGGGAGGTTTGAAAATCTGTGATGGACTGAAACTGCGACTGCTGATCTGCATGTGTGGGGTTACTCTATTGTGTTTTGAGCAAATATCTACTGGTTTCTGATCTCAGTCAATTCCAATGTTTGTCAATCCAACATGAATAAAGATAAGTTGTCAAGAATCAGCATTGGGTTACTGTTATAGATAATATACCACAAACTTTTACCATCAGCAGCTATTAAAAAATAACAGCATCACATGAGGGTATTGAGTCAGATTTTAATGATATTTCAAACTGGTATTTGATGAGGAATTTAATGCATTCTGGAAGAGCAAAATGTTTAGGTGGTGCTAGGCTACTGTTCTACAATGTCTGCATTTTATTAATTTTACTGCATTTTTAAACCTTTAGAAGTATAGTAATAACTTTTATTAGAAGTGATTTGTAATGCTGATTAGTCAGTGAACCCGACATCATATTGCCAGTATCTGTTTAGTGTTCATTTGCCCAGCCCTTGTTGATTTATGGCCAGTACCCCCAGTATCCAAGTTGTCTCTTCTGTCCTCTCAAACTACAGCAACACAAGACCACATAGACTGTGTCTAAGCCAATTCTGTTTCTCAATATCAGTGTATGAATATAAGGATTCAGAACCCTTTAGTTGTTTAAATAAACGAGAAGCTTTTGCAGTTCCTGCAGTGGGAGTAATAATATCCCCAATATCTTAGAAGGCTCTGTGGTATGGACCAGTATTAGAAACAAATTCTATATTTGCTGTACATTATGTTTTTTCTTTCTTGGAATGCTTCCATATACTTGACCTGGAGCAGACATAAACTTGTATGGTATTTCTGGCAAATCTATAATAAACTGAACAGCTGCCAGGACCAACATAACCATGATGTCACAGCTAAAAAAGACAAATACAAAAGTGACTTCATAAAGTACTGGTAAATTTTCTAACCTCTGCTACTCTTGTGCCTAAAAGTGTGCAGTGACTTTGATTGTAGTTTTAGGTCCATTCTTGTGTTTGCAAATGCGAAATGGGGAACAGCTTTTGTTTGAGAACAAATGCATAAGTCCACTTCATCCATCTCATTATATGCATGTTTGTAATATGCTGTAAATATGCATAAGAGCATTATAGGAGCCCTCATTCCTTCTGAGTGCAGAGTATGGTGGGAAAAAGAGAGTGTACCATTTTCTATGCTCATTAATATAAACTGAAAATGGAAAATGCTGCTGAGTGTTAAAACCGGTTATCAAACCAGTGTCAGTGTCACTTTTCTGGAGAGATGACTCTGGGGGGAGGCTGTTCAAGGGTTAAAATTGAATCATATTCAGTGGAATGCGACTTATCCTTCATTTCTTTGTTATCAGATGAAGGCCTCAGAGTCTTTTGCTTGCCTCTGCTGCTTCTTTATGGAAATGCAACACTTCCTCTGCCCATAGGCCCCTGCATCCCAGACAGATAAATGCTCGGGAGGGAGAGTGAATGAGCTCCTACAAATGCTCCCCCATCCATGCCAGCAAACCAATTACCATGACTAAGATAACCCCATTTTCCAGGCAAGAGGAATATAGAGCGGTGGCTATGGCTTCAACAGGACGAAACGGACCTATTAAAAGTCAGTCATAGTTGCTTTGTCGTCCTTGATATACCATCCGGCTTCCTCCTTCCTCCCCGCCCACCTTCCCACTCGTAA
This sequence comes from Hydrocynus forskahlii, assembly GCA_037974365.1. Lineage (NCBI taxonomy): Eukaryota > Metazoa > Chordata > Actinopteri > Characiformes > Alestidae > Hydrocynus > Hydrocynus forskahlii. Next base: position 6,212,519 of record JBBPCX010000023.1, on the reverse strand, counting down.
AAACACATTAACACCAGCCTCACGTACGGTGACTGGCAAAAGAAAGTGACATTTCTCCCAACACCACTTCATTTACATTTTGCTACAGTATCTTTAACTGATAAATGTCATTTCTTCTCCTCCTGGCTATAAGTCATGCTGCTTCATTGCTCTTGTTGTGGTGCCAAACTTCTGCTGTAAGCTTACAGCTTTGATTTATTCCTCTTGCCTTGCTCTGACAAATTTCTTGATTTATGCTTTGTTTGGGAAGCTTTTCTGTTTCGATGTTGAATGTGCAGCCGATGCTGCAGAAAGTTAAGGCAGTATCATGGGCTTTTTCAGGGTGCAAGTAGAGGAATATCAGCCAAACACCTGCAGTAGTCTTTATCGTGGACAACTTTGTTATTATTCACTTGTGTACTCACCCATTAAGTGCAACTATAGAGGAATGCATAGAAATAAATCACACACTTTGCGTCCTGCAAATACCAGACATAATGTGTCATTAATAATGAGCATAAATTATTATATGAGTAGCTTTTGTGGATATATAATATATGGAGTCAACAGCTATTACTAAAAGTGTGTGCCACTACACTGTAATTTTATTGTCACTCCTGACACTATTAAACAAAAAGGCCTCCCTAACGCATCACATTCTTATACTGGAGCACAGCCATTTACATTCCAGGCCTAATTTTTTGACCTGCAATATCATTCCAGGTTTCTCTCAAGGTTAACTGGGCCTACAACTCATAGAGGGCTCTGGGACCTTTGTCAGTCCTGTAGATAAATAACCCACGTCAGATATGCAAACTCATTCATCTTCACGAAGTTACCCTGTAGCCTGTTTGTCTAGCACTGTTGCGCTGATTTGCTTTGATTGGCATGTCGCCAAAAAATACCCCAGAAATGGGTAAAAGTGTGGAACAAAAAAAGACCCTCTGTGACTGCTCTCACCCCCATCCCCCCACCACCACACATACACACCAGCATTCTCTGCAAACAGCTGAAGTGCTTGAGTCATCACTCCAGAGCTTTGTTTGCAATGAGAATATAATGCTGCACTTGACAATTACTTTGCATCGTAATGTGGGAGTTTCCTTCATCCTGCATCAGAATGGAAATGAGCATGGCTCTGAGGAAGCAGGTTCGAACCTTGACACATAACGGGATTTCTGGTCTTTCAAGGCCTTGCAAAGTGCCCAGGTTTCCTGTGAAGTTTGCTTGGCTCTTTTTGGTCTGCTGTTGTTCTTAAACTAAATTTGTACACAAAAGGCAGGTGCTGAGACCTACCTACTCTGAGGAACAATATGCTGCTGCAGATGTTAGGCGTGCATAATTTTTGAGCTGAGTCAGGAAAAAAACTTGGGTTTTTTATCCATTTCTATTTTTAACAATGAAATTAGAAGGCAAGAGTCACAATGTTATGATTAACATAAGCATAACTCAAAGCATAAATTTCAGATCTGCAAATTACAATGAAGAGTAGCATTTCATTGTATGTGTGGAGGGGTATATTTGCGGTAATGCTTTGAACGAATACTATTAACAATGACACCTGTGAACAGGGAACAGAATGTCCAGATCCATGAGACAAAAGTGTGTGTGTGGGTAGTGCGATATCTGCTATTTGCTGTATTATAAACTTAATTCTCTGCTGTAAGTTTAAACAGTGTCCATAGGTACAGCCACAGCAATGGACTCCTGATACATACTACCCACAATGACAAAGTGGGAAAATGAGTCTGCAGACAAGCTCGTATACAAGTAGCAAGAGCTGTGTTATGCTTTAATTGAGAGTGCTGCATGTTTATAATGGTAGGAATAATACCAAATATTGTTGCACGGTGAAGAATATTCATTTAGAGACACAGAGCCAGCAACAATGGGTAAAGAAGATTCAGATGGGGAATCAGCAAGGAAGCAAACAAAAGACTGTTGAAAAAAAGTAATGGAACCAAACAAATGACATCAATGTGTGTGATAAGTGGAAAAGCAGTTAAAATGCAAAAGATTGAGGCTCCCACAAAGGACAACAGAATTCATCTGTCACGGTTTTAACATGGATGGAATAAGAAAACAAGTGCCATTTCCCCAAAGGAAATGGCTATTGAAATGAACCTTTTGTTGAAACACAATGGAAAATCCTGCAACAAATAAATAATCCTCTGGCATGAACAGAACACGGATGTATATCATTGGCTTATAGGGTATTAGATTGGGTTTTCCACAAAAATTTTTATGGCACAAAAAAGCAATCAGACGTACTAGGTGTGAGTGAATATATGTAAAATAACAAAACTTGGATTAGCTGGTACAAACTGCTGAAATGGTACAAACTGTATAAGCTCTAAAGTTATCCTGTATGGCCTTAATTACTACTGTATAAACGGGCATTTATGTATCATGCCACCAGCAAGCACTCCGCAGACCACAGTGTCCAGGACGCTAAAGCGACCGAATGGTAAAATACCGCTGTACTCAGAGAGGGGAGGTTTGAAAGTAGCCAATCTGAGACCGTTATTTATTTCTCCTTGCTGCTGATTGGCTGCTGTCCTGTGATGCATATCTGGCAGCTGCAGACCAGAATTTCCCCCATAGAGCGTCTCGAGTGTTCTCGTGTTTTTAGTTTCATTCTTCTTAAAGCCCTGTAATTTTATTACAGTAGATTAAATGAATGTATTACTGTATTTACCCTGCTTATACCAAAGAAAACGACAGCGCATACCAAAGAAAACACGCGTGCATGAATAACAGTACAGTCTATATGGGTTCTGTGTACACTGTACAGCACGGATACGGGTTTAGCTTTACATTTTCTTTAAAGGTAAAGGATTAAGATTAGTTTAAAATGAAACTAAAGTGTTTTTTTTAACCTCATAACAAATTCACATTTTTTTAACAATTTGCAGGTGCTCTTGGAACGGGCTGGATATATATATATATATATATATATATATATATATATATATGCTCCCAAACACTTAATTTAATTTCATTTTAAACTCAGCTTAATACATTACCCTTAAAAATGTCAAGGTTAACTCAAGATAGCTCCACATGGGTAACTGTTATGATGCAGGAATGTTAGACTGCATCTGGCAGAGATGCGTCACAGGGTAGTAGCCAATCAGCAGCAAGAAGAAATGAATAACGCTCTCGGATTGGCTACTTTCAAACTTCACGCCTCTGATTACAGGGTTATTCACCATCCAAAGATACGTTTTCATATACTGTTGCTTTGTGTTCTCTCAAGAGTACTAAATAATCTAAACAGTTATATTTAATATGGGAATGTAGCTGCATTCACATTAATATTTGTCACCTACTAAATTTGTAAGTTTGCTGACTTAGAAAATAATGAACAGTCTCTCATTTATGAGGTATAGTAGTTCCATTTTTATGGAGGGAGACAGAATATCAACCAAAAATCAAGAACATAAACGTTACATAAATGTTATAAACGGATTTGCATATCATAGATTGAAATAAGTATTTGATCCCTACAGTCCAGCCAGACTTCTGGCTCCCACAGACTGCTGTGTGCCCGTGTTTCACACAGATTACAATCAATCTATCAATTACAGATACTCCTGATCTTAACTTATGTGTATAAAGCACACCTGTCCACAGAATCAGTTTCTTTCATTTCAACCTCTCCACCACCATGGGCAAGACCAAAGAGCTGTCAAAGGATATCAGGGACAAGATTGTAGACCTGCACGAGGCTGGAATGTGTTACAAGACCATCAGCAAGAGGCTTAGTGAGAAGGTGACAACTGTTGGTGTGGTTATATAAAATAACCATCATTTGCCCTCAGTCTGGAGCTCCATGCAGTATCTTGCCTCATGGGGTGAGGATGATCATGAGAAAGGTGAGGGATCAGCCCAGAACTACACAGGAGGAGCTTGTTAATGATCTGAAGGCAGTTGGGACCACAGTCACAAAGAACCCCATTGGTAACTCACTACTTCATAATGGATTGAAATCTTGCAGTGTCCACAAGGTCCCCCTGCTCAAGAAGGCACATGTACAGACAATCATAAGTTTGAAGTTTGAATATCTAAATGATTCAGGGAAGGTTTGGGAGAAAGTGGTGTGGTCAGATGAGACTAAAATCGAGCTCTTTGGCATCAACTCAACCCGCCGCGTTAGGAGGAAGAGAAACGCTGAGTATGACCCAAAGAACAGCATACCCACAGTCTGGAATGGAGGTGGAAACATTATGCTTGGGGATGTCGAGAACCTCCTTCCCTCAGCCAGAACACTGAAGTTGGGTTGTGGGTCTTCCACCGTGACAATGACCCAAAACCTACTGCCAAGGTAGCAAAGGAGTGGCTAAAGAAGAAGCACATTAATGTCCTGGAGTGGCCGAGCCAGTCTCCGGACCTCAGTCCTATAGAAAATCTGTGGAGGAGCTGAAGCTTCAAGTTTTTGCTTCAAGGATTTAGTGAGTTTCTGTAAAGAGGAGTGGGCCAAAATCCCTCCTGAGATGTGTGTAAACCTGTTGAGCAACTACAAGAAAAGTCACTGCTGTGCTTGCCAACAAGGGTTTCTCCACTCAGTACTAAGTCATGTTTTGCTTGGTTATCAAATACTTATTTCACTCAGTGAAATGCCAACTTTTATGTAACGTTTTTTCTTGATTTTTGGTTGATATTCTGTCTCTCTCCATGAAAATGAAACTATGAAGCAAACTTACAAATTCAGCAGGGGATCAAATAATGATTTCCTATTTCCCCCCATATATATATATATATATACACACACACGCACACACACACATACACCAACTCACACATATACATACATACAGTAACGCCCTGCTTTTACGTCAGGAGTCACGGAATCAGTCTAACATGGATTTTTTCTGAGAACCTAACTGATAATTGTATGCATAAATACCTCCAATAACGCGGAAACTGTAAATATTTTTCGCTTTTTTCATGCCAATGTTTTTTTATGCATTTTAGTTATAAATTATTAAGAAAAATATACTTTACTAATTTTGTAACATAAATAGTAATCCAAATCAAAATTCAGATAAATTTCCAGTTATTGGCTGCTGCCCTGCTGTCCTCCTGTTTTCGTTTCGTTCTTCTAAAAGCTCTAATATGCCGCCCAAACGCCCTGCGCCTTCTGCCAATGCAGCTCAGTGCAAGAGAAAGTGTAAGACTCCAGGAGAAGGTTGAACTACTGGATATGCTCCAGGAAGGAAAAGTTATGCCACTGTAGCACGCCATTATGAACAGTAAATTACTGAACTATAAAAGTTATTGGTGATTACCCATACATTTTACTTTACATTATTACTAAAAAATTTAATGAAATTACTGTATTTACCCTGCTTATCCTAAATAAAACGGCAGCACATACCAAAGAAAACATGCTTGCATGAATTAATTGTGGGAGACGGCACTTCAGTGTACACTGTCCAGCATGTATACAGGTTTACCTTTACATTTTAAGGGTAATGTAAATATATAATTCTTCATTCATTTTAGTGCTACATCATTTAGTGAAAAATATAATTTACAAATTTTCTAACATAAATATTAACGTAAATTCAGCTACATTTCCATATAAAATATAACTGTATCGTCCAGAGAACACAAAAAAAGCACGTCTTGGGAAGGTTTTTTATTTCTCCTTGCTTTATTTATTTCTCCTTGCTGCTGATTGGCTGCTATCATTGGATGCACCTGTGGAAACTGCAGTCCAGAATTTCCCCCATGGAGCAATCTTGAGTGTTTCTCTTGTTTTTCGTTTTGTACTTCTTGAAGCCCTGTATTTTTATTACTGTAAATTAAATTAAAAGGGGCTGTTGAGCTCAGTCGCTGTCCAGTGTCTGCTTTAACCGGCAGGTCACTACAATACAACTCCTCCTGAAGCCCCTGAATAAAATGCGCTGCCTGATGAACAGTAAATTATTGAACTGTAAAAATGAATACGGGTTTACCTATACATTTTCGTTAAGGGTAATGTATTAAACTGAGATTTAAATGAAATGAAAGTGTTTTGGGAGCATATTTGGGAGCAAATTTAGGGTTTACATTACAAAAATAGGCATTTTCAGGCATTTTTTTTACCACAACACAACATGGTTTTTCACTATACGCAGGTGCTCTTGGAACGCAACCCGCGAAAAGTGAGGGGTTACTGTATAAATGTGGGGGGTTATATATATATATGCGCACTTTTCCTACACAAACACAAATATATATATATATACACACATTTGTTGGAGAAAGGAAAATGAACAAGCATAGGATCTGAACCACTTAGACAGGAAACAAATAAGATCTCAGCCACTTTATGTGTGGTTAGCAGCAAACAAAAGTGGTCCAAGGAGGGTCATCCAGAGAACTTACAACAGGATCATGAAGGCTCACTACCTAAACAATGTTGCAGACCCCTTCATGGCAATGGTATTCCAAAACAACAGTAGCTTCTTTCAGTAAGATAATGTACCTCATCACACTGCAAACATTGTTTTGGAATGAGGTGTTGACTTACCCTCCAAATTTCTAAGATCTCAAGCCAAGGATCTCTTGGATATGCTGGACAAACTAGTTCAAATCAACCTAGACCCCACCTCACAACATACAGGTCTTAAGAGATCTGAAGCTAATACTCTGGTGACAGATACCACAAAAAATCTTCTGAGGTCTTGTACAATTTATGCTTCAATGTTTTGGAGGGACAAGAGAGGCCCACACACCATTTGACATGTGCTTTTAATGTTCTGGCTGATCAGTGAATCGATGTATAGTGAAACATTCTCATTCACTAACTCTCTGTCACAGCCTTCAAGGGTGGGCAATATGGCATAAATATAGATGTAAATATCAATTAAATAACAATTAAATACACAAAAATACACAATTCTCCCAAGAAAGTATTATAATACACAATATGTCACAATGTTTATTTTTCCTTACAATAAAGGGCCATTAGTGCCACATTAAAAAACACTATGAAAAACTATTTACACAATTTTTATTAAGCATACAGTATTTAAATCTCAAAAAAACATACTGAGACATACTGTGGTATGAGGAGTGCTGCTGATGAATCTCTCCAAAGTGGTCAGCAGCTTTAGCTGTGTGCAGAAGTACTGGGGGAGTAATAGTGGAAAAGACATGTCTCCCACATGATCAATTATCACACTTTTTCGAATCGCACCAGTATGCTACTGTCTCTCTCCCAAGCTGCTTGGTGACCTTCTCCTCCTCTCTGGCCTTAATACCAATATGATCATTTTTGGTCCATTACCTTGAATGCTCTCTGGTACCAGGCTTGGAAAGAGGCTTGCTGAGTGAGAGAATGTGAGAGACACAGAGAGAGAACAAGTAAGAGCGGCTTTCCTGCACAATTCAACTTTGCCACAGGTGGAACCCTACAAACGCTATAGCCTCAGATAGAGGAGTAAGATGTCAGATTAGTCTTTTGATGACACACTGAATATTTAAAGTGAGATGAAAATGTTTATTTTTTTCCCTGTCCCCCGCTCTATTTGTACAAAAGTGAATGGCTGATTTAACCAGCAGGCCTGCCAAATCACACCCACACATTTTCTTTATCTAGACACAGGGAATCTAAATAATGTTCCTCACCCATGCATACATTCACATCCTTCTGTCTCTCCAGTGTTAAAGGCCTAGTACACATAGCTTCGAAAAGACCTTGGAACATAATGTAGATCAAATTTTATTATGTAGAGATTTTGCCTGCATGTCTTGTATTATTGAGAGAAAATTTAAAGTGAAATTCACTTTATATCAGCTCATATCACAATAGCATAATAGTACAACAGCGTAATGGCATTTTGCCATCCCTGGACATATAGTGTACTAGTACAGAGTGCAATTTTGCAAACGATTCTGCCTAACATATTTTATTGATACTCTGTGTCATAGCATCATTTCATGATCATCATCAGAAGTGGGTACAGTATGTGGGGTATAACACTGCATTTGCGGGAGAGGTAAACTAGCACTGACCAAATAATACCCTAACCACTTTCCTCTGGCTGTTCACTTAATCACATAGTACAGACACAAGACTCTCCAGTTACTAATGTACACTTTAGCCTGGAAAGCTGGTGCACTCTTGTCCAGTTAACAAGACCTTCAGCTGGTTCTGAGAGACAGATTCTCCAATTTAACATTAGCGGAATAAGAGGTGTTATTTTTCAAAGTGTACACTGCTGTCATTGAGAATGTGACCCACAACAAAATTGCTATAGATCTGTTGAAGCAATCATGTTAAGAAGTGTGAAGTCCTGCCAGGCATGTGCACTAGCAATACAGGTCTGTGTGTGTGTGTGTGTGTGTGTGAGTGTGTGATAGAGCAGTCTATGTTTAAAAATAATTAGACTATTTTAAAGATAGATAATGCATAATATATAACTAAACAACAGAATTCATTCAAAATGAATGCAACCAAATTACTTTATGAACTCCAGCTCTACGAACTGCACAAAACAAACACACCTTTGCATTACTCTGTCATAGAGCAACTATGTATTCTGTCAATGTGTTGTGGCAGAGCATTGGTTATACTATGTGTTAGGTATGAAATGCTCAGGATGTGGGCCTCGGCTGTTTAGCAGCTCTAGACCATTTTTTCACCCAGTGGTTTGTTCATTAAATTGCTACCCCAAGTACCACATTTTAGCATTGGGGCAATTAGGGATGGGGGTACTGGACCTTCCACTATCATTAACATTAACAGAGTGCTATAAAATCAAATCAAAGGTGATAGGCAAATGATTAGGTGGCCCCTCTTTACGATCTGAGTTTCTGTTGGATGCCATTAACGATTCCGAGATGGCTGTACCATGGGCAGCAATCAGTACAATGCTTTGAGTGAAATTATGTTATTGCTTCGGTTGTAGTGTCCTTCTGGACTGAAGATTATAAACTTAGGAACCTGTCTTGAAAGGATAATTAAAATGTTTAGACTGGACTTCATAACTGCCTCTAATAACACGTTTTAAATCAACTCTACTTGTCTTTGCTTTCTTTATATGTATCGGAATCCTAATAACATGAATTCTGCCTTGTTAATCAAATCTGTTATGGCTGCCATAGGAACAATAGACATGAAAACAATGTATTTTTTCATAAACACATATGACAGTAACACAATAATAAAGTTTATATTCATCTATATTAGTGGATAAATATATAAAGACACCCAGTTGTGGAGACATTCTATGTCTTCACTAACAGTTTAATTATATCATAATTATGTATATTAATTTGTTTCTAATTAACTGTGAATGACTCAGTGTAACAATATTCCAGCAGACTAATTCTACTAAAAACCAGTCTGGGACTACCTGGACATATCCACTTATTAGTTACAACTGAAACTGGGGAGTATGCAGTATAATGGAATCACAGTAGTCAAGGAAAAAAGCAACCACAAACACGGTTACATAAAGCTTCTTTATACCCACAACACTCTCCCCTACCCGAAAAGTAGCCTGAAGTTAGAAAAAGGTCAAGATAAAAAGGCTTTAAATACCATCATCAGGCCTCCAGAGAGGCCATTTTCCCTTGTATTTATTTTAGAGAAACAGAATTCCCCATGCACAAGGAGATGGAGGCATGAAATATTAATAGCTTGTGTAAGAATACCACGTGGATTGTCCTGAGACATTCATTTTACATATACTTAGTGGGCAGTTCTTTCTTGTTGCACTTAAAACTGGTGGAATCTGAAGCTCAGGCCAAGGCACTGAAGCAGGTTCAGGGGGTAGTTACAGACCCCACATCATGTGCCATATCAAAAAAGCCTTTGGAGTGGGGATGCCATTTTAAAGAGACATACTGTAAATAAGAGCCTTAAGGCACAATCAAACACAATTGCATATCTTAAGTATTACAGTTTGATTCATGTGTTGTAAGCTCAAAAGCATTTGTACACACACATAAATAACAGCCTTGAGGTGAACTCATACGCTTGTTAGAGCAATGATGATGTTCGAATAAACTAAGCAATTAAAACACAAATGATAGTGTAAATTAATTGCACTGTGATGCTTCATGGATTGTAAATTCACTTTGCTTTCCATTTGTGTGGTTCTAGTCATCAATAAAGTGTAACTTCATATTTTTAAAGTAAAGTGGCCCCTTATACTCATGTGAGAACATAAAAGCACAGCGCACACTGTGAATAACGTAAAATTCTTTCTCTGCATTTAACCCATTCACCAAAGGAAGCTGTGGGCTGCCACTAATGAGGGTCACCCGGGGAGCAGTGGGTGGGGACGCTACCTTGCTCAAGGGTACCTCACAAATGACACAAGCAGTGTTGGGATTTGAACCCAAAACCTTCTGACTGCAGGGCCAACGCCCTAACCCCCTAACCACTAGGTCACAAGCTGCCTAGTGTGGTTACAGGATGCACTGTTTAAATACAGTGCCTCCATGTTTGAAATAATTATTAAACAGAATAAAACATATAGACTGGCAGACCATGATTCAGGGGTAATCCTGTTGCACATCAAAGAAGCTCTAGAGTGGATAAGGCATCTTAAAGATATGAGCTGCAAATAAGAACCTCTAGGCAGAATCAGCCATAAGAAAGCATGACAACAGTTCACACAAATGTCAGCAAGATGGAAAACTGAACAACCTTGATTCTAAGTCACCTTGACTTACTGTACCACCAAACTAGCCTCAGTCCACTTTTTCAAAGCAGAGGTCATTTTACGCTCAGGTTTGTCTTTTATTTCTGATTAATTACATAACTACTAGGAATGACTCAATATCCAAAGGACAGACAATGAAGCACAGTGATGTCAGTCGAACAACAAGCTCCAAACCTAGCCTTTTAAAAGTGCATTCAGAGTCAAAATGATCAAACAAACAACAATATTCTGATGCAGATAGCTGGCTTTAAATCGCTCCAGAAATAACTAATAGGACAAATGAACAAGTCTGAATTGAGTAGAGCATTTTAGAAAAGTGCAAAAGTGGGAAAACATTTTAAAATAATGTGAATTGATGATATCTTTCTAGAACAGCTGGAATGAGGCATTATTATAGAGAATGTGTTAGAACATTCTGCACCGGTGTCAATAGGATAGACCTATCTAAAGCAGTGTGAATGTAGGAGAAAATTATTGAAATTATTGAGTGAAGGGGAAAGGTTTTAGTTCTTAATAAATGGGCTATGTCATTGTGTAACAAGATGAATAAATAACAACAATCTATAAACATTCTAGCACCACTAACAATCAAACACAGGCATGACACACCAACCCAGTATATGGGTTTGTTGGTATTTCAGGAGTGGTGGGTCAGTAAGCTCTGGAATTAAGTAGAAATTTCCCTGGACTCAGAAGTCCCTTGGTAAGTCATGACCAGAATAAAAGCAGTACCAAAAATGGCTCACATTATCATGTTGTTTGCGTCTTGTAACTGATAGTACAAAGCTGCATAGAATGTGTTGTACTCGCAGTGCATATAAACATCAACCTCTAGGTTATTTTATACTCTACACATAAAACCTTTAACCCCGTTTAATGAAACTCTGTTAAAAGGTACAAATACATTCTTCACAAACTGTTAAACGGAATGATAAAACTAAAGAAACTAATGAACTACTGAAAACTAAAATAACTGTATATATTTTAAAAATTTTAAAAAGATCTTCCTTTTGCTATGTGCTATGTGGAACACTGTGGCATGTACACAAATCTAGAAGGGCTGAAAAAAAGTGAAAAAAGAAAAAGTGACCATTCTGACATACGTGAACACACCACAGACCACAGTGTGAGCAGCATACGAACAGCACTCGTAGTGTACACCTTCATTAAAACAATGGTTTCACACACTGCTGTTCAGCTGCCTTAGGATGAGGCCCTTACGAAGATAATTCATATCTGAATAAACACTTCAGTTCAACTATTGCCTGGCCTGTGTGTATGAAATCCTCTACACCATTCTAATCACTCTGTGGTAATCATAGGATAGGTCCCTCTATGCAGAAGATCCTTATATTTTAACAATTCAACCATTTATCTTTATCCCATTCCAGGGAAGGCAAAAGAAAGTCTTTGGAAGTGTGAAGCTACTGATGGAAATATGCATGCACAAACTAATATACACATACACACAGCATTAGAAGGATTTACAGATGGTGTCTTGAAAGGGAGAGGCCGTACTTCAGAGCTTAGCTGAACACTGCACATTTGCCAGTCTGCTATGGTCTCAGTGGGGTTCCCCCATTACCACATCATCTCTCGTCTGCTTAACCAATGCATCTTAACACCAGCAGGGTGGGGTTGCCCAACTCCAACTGGGATCAAATCATCTCGCTGACCAGAGATTGACAACTGCGTACTCATTTGAAAATCTGCCTCCCGAGTATTCAAATGCACATGGCTGGAGTTCTTTGTTTAAAGCTCATGTATGATGGGTAAATAAGTACTATTAGAATTATTTCTCACTCATTATCCACAGTTTCACCCACTATCTAAATGCTAACATATAGCAGGGAATTTCTGTTGTTATCATTATTACATTTTGTCACATCAGAACGTGCTTTTGTAACCATAGCATGTATTTCATCGGTATGCATTTCAAAATAATGGCATGATAACAGTTTTTTAGGCTGACTGCAATTATTTAATCTTTCTAGTTATTTTCCATCTATCCAGTCATTAGCTTTCAAATTCAAATTTTAATGTCACAAAAAAAAAAAAAGTGAACTGGGTGCATTGGCATTGATTTGACTGTTGCCAAGTCATGCAAACAAAAGAAGGAATTTAATTTATTGCAACAAGTCTTGCAAAAAACATCTCAAGTTCTTCTGACTGCTGTAAAACATTTAGAATCTAGCAGTTAGTTTGTAATGTTTGTTTATTTGAACTCAAATTGTGTCATTTGGACAATATTAAAAACTGACTTGGAACTAATGTTGTCAAAAAAATGATTCTCAGGTACTAATCAATACTAAAATTTAGTATCGTGTTCGATATCAATTAGCACTGGTATCGATACTTAAATGCCTGTTTTGCATTTGCCATTTCACGGATATGTTGGACTTCACTCAGTTACTCCTCCTTGTTTAGTTTATGTTGTTCTATGCATTGTCTTCCTTATCCCCCATCCCCCTTCCAGCAGAAGGTTTAATAGGGAGCACAAGTCAATTACCTGTGAAACTTTTCCCCTTTTGCCTGGTTCTCCACACATACACACAACATAACAAGATGATAATAGCTTCCTTTTTTTCCAGTAAAGAATTATTGAAATTTTGAAATGTTATATGAGGTATGATATATGATAAGATATAAATCATTAACAATAAGTAGTTGCAGGCCTAGTTGCAATGCTACATTGCTACATAAATATGCATTTTAATTTCACTGTGACTGAGATTACCTAAAAATTACAGTTGTGAGCAGTGCCATTACATTCATCTAAGTGCTCATCAGGGCTGCATTATAACTCTCTATTAACCATTATCACTATATGAGTCTGTACAATACACCATTTTTTTGACACCATTGGCCAACCATTGGTGGAGGGAGCTCCAGGTGAGTAATACTGTGTGCTTTGATGAATTCAAGTTATTCATGAAATCTAACAAAAGTAAAATTATTTTGGCCTGTCTTTAAAGGTTCATCAAGGTATTTTAAAAGGCCCACATTCAAAAATTGTCTATTTTATTTTTCATATATATTTTATAATTCATCATAGTTCATTCTTACATGACCATTTTCCAGCCATTGTTTACGCCTTAGAAGTCAACAGGCTGTTTTTATACTTTACCTTTAAAACAGACAAATGTAAATGATCTTGTTCTGATTTGCTCCCTTGTATTGCAGCTCATTCAAAAGGCAACACCGGGCTGAAACACTTGTTAAAACTTCAGCATGAACGGGCAGGGCTAAACTGCTGTAGGCTGAATAAGATGATATATGTAAAATGTGTTCCCCCCC
>JBBPCX010000023.1:6137229-6162538 GCA_037974365.1 Hydrocynus forskahlii | reverse complement strand
CTTCCGAATTTTATAACATCTGGAAGTTGTTTCTAGAACTGTTAAAAAAGGGGGAGTGAGGTAATGAACAATATGGGACCCAAATAGGGGAAATGTCCACGGAAATCTGTAATGTTTAGTTTTAATTTCATTCAATATTTTCTTTTTTTTTTTTTTTTCTTTTTTTTTTTGTTTTGTTTTGTTTCAGTATTTATTTCCTTTCATTTAAATGTGTTGTGTGTTGTATGTGTATTATTGTTTATTGTTTATTTTGTATACTGCCATATGTTCTTATTGTACAATGTTATATAAAAAAAAAAAATACAATAGAAAAATCAATAAATATATGTTTAAAAAAAAAGAAAACAAATCATGAAATTTGGTGTTTGGTGTGTGATGAAGGGTATGTATTTTTGTGTAGTTTGAACGTTCACCTGACATGACATCCGGTATGCACACAAAGAACGTGGTTATGATGCAGTGTTGTCTTAAAGGCCAAATTGACAATAAAATTTTGTCATTGTTGGCAAAAAGTTTGTCAAGCTAAAAAGTACTTTTTATCTACCCTACTTCATGGGGCACATTTCGCATCAGTCATGGGGCTGTCACGGTTCCCCCTTGTTTCCCCAATGATGGTAGGCGCGGAGGCAGACATCTATGCTTTCAAGGATCTTTATTTTCTTAAACAAGACTCAAACAAAAAGGCATGAGGGCCAGTATAACTTTAACCAAAGGAGAATAGGAGAACACATCCAGAATGACGGATAAGAAGACGGTTGACCCACACTTGAAACTCAAACACAAACCCCTTTGATCCTGAACTCAAATACTAAACACAGCTGTGACTCCTCATTGCTACTACCTAAACCCTTCAAAATAAAAGCCCAAACATATACCCTAAATACAAACTTAAATAAGGGTGGCCTCTAGTGGCCACATACCATCACAGACCTCAGCCCTGACAGTAACCCCCCTCCTACCACGCCCAGGAAACACCCAAAGGTGGAGGAGGGGGAGGTGGATTCGACGGGAAGCGTCCGATGAGCCCCACCTGGCCGTCTCTCATAGTATTACCTCCTGGCCGGTGCACCGCATGGCCAGGGCGGCCCAGGTGGGTCCCATGGGACTCTTCCCCTTGAGAGTCCCCATCATTACCTAGGGGGCTCCCTCTTGAGAGCCCCTCACTGTCCTCTGGGACAGGGCCCCTTACCGAGAGCCCCTCACTGTCCTTGGGAGTGGAGCCCCCTACCAGAAGCTCCTCCCCGTCACTGTCCTGTGAAGTGGAGCCCCCAATTGGGAGCCCCTCACTGTCCTCTGAAGTGGGGCCCCCTACTGGGAGCCCCTCACTGTCCTCTGAAGTGGAGCCCCTTACCGGCAGCCCCTCAGTGTCCTCTGAAGTGGAGCCTCCTCCGGGGAGCCCCCCTACCGGTAGCCTACCATTATCCTCATGGATGCTCCACCCTGTTCTCAGGAGCCAAGCCCCCTCCTGGTAGCCCCTCTGCGGGGAACCCCTTGCTGTCCATGGAGGTAGGGCCCCTTACCAGAAGCCCCTCTCTGTCCTCGGGGTTGGAGCCCTCTCCACGGGCCCCACTGGAGCACTGGGGAAGCCCCTTGCTGTCCTCGGGGTTCGAGCCCTCTCCACGGGCCCCACTGAAGCCCTGGGGAAGCCCCTCGCTGTCCTCAGGACTGGAGCCCTCTCCACGGGCCCCACCAGCATCCTCGGGAAGCCCCTCGCTGTCCTCGGGAGTGGAGCCCTCTCCATTAGCTCCACCGGAGCCCTCAATGACCCCAGTGCACCCACCTCCCCACCCCCACCCCCCAAAAAAAAAAAAAATTCAGGAGAAGACCCCCTTACCCTGATGGAGTTGTCTGCTCCTCCTTTACCACTAAAGACCCTTCTCGGGAGGCTACGGCTATGGCTAAAGGTCCTTCTAGGGCTGCTGCTATGGCTAAAGGCCCTCCTTGGGCTGCTGCTATGGCTAAACGCCCTCTGCGGGCTGCTGCTACAACTAACGGCCCTTTGGTTAGGGTTACAGGCCTCGCTGCTAGGACTAAAGCTGAGGCTACCGGCCTCAGGGCTAAAGCTAAATCCGCAGGCCTCTTGGGTAGTGTTACAGGCCTGCCGGCTGGGGCTAAGGCTAAAGGCCTGCCGGCTGGGGCTAAGGCTAAAGGCCTGCCGGCTGGGGCTAAGGCTAAAGGTCTCTCGGCTGGGGCTAAGGCTAAAGGTCTCTCGGCTGGGGCTAAGGCTAAAGGTCTCTCGGCTGGGGCTGACTCTACTAGCCTCTCGGCTGGGGCTGACTCTACTAGCCTCTCGGCTGGGGCTAATTCCACACATTTTTGGGCTTCGGCTAAAGCTAAGGCTGAAGCTAGTGTGGGCAGCAGAAGCTCTTTTAATAAGCCACACGGCTCCTCTAAGGGGCCTAATATATCTACCAGCTCCGAGCTGCCTGCTCTCTCCTCTATTCTAGCCCCAGCTATGCTACCTGGCGCTGGTGGATGAAGCCGGGGGGCTGGTGTAGGGGGCAGCAGCCGTCTCCGGGGCGCCAGCACGGGTCTCAAGCGCGTGATCGCTGTCTCGCTGCTCGGGAGCACAGTCTCGCTGTCACCAGACTTAGGTACTGTATCCTCAGTACCTCCTCCTGCCGTCTCTGCCTGTCCCATTGCTGCTGTCGCTGGTTTCTAGTCATGGCTGCAGGGCTGGGCGCCGTAGCTGCAGTGGGTGGTGCTTTGTGCAGTGTAGTGGTGTGGCTTGGTGGTGGAGCTTCGTGGCTCGGGAGCGGGGCTGCTGCTTTTGGTCCGCAGCGTAGTGGCCACGGCGACCTCTCGCTCTAGGCTCCCCGGCTCCTGTGGGCAGACCAAATGAGCCCCCGTCTCTGACGCCTTCGTCATGGGGCTCCTGACAGGCTTCCTTGCCCATTTCCCTATCACAGGTCAAGGACCCTGGCTGTACGACAGCGGGAGGACTGAAAGAGCAGCCTCGTCCAGCACCTTTGTTGGGCTGCTCAAAGCAGGCCTCCATGCCTGCTTCCTCTTCGCTGGCGGAGGTGCCGGCCACCATTTCGCCCAGTCCCGAGCCATCCGCTCGGCGAATTCCCCCATGAGCTGATCTTGTTGCTCCTGGGTCAGCTCTCTGTCCCGCCACACCGCAAAGGCACCTGCCTTTGTTTGTTGGTGGGTCAGTCTGTCACGGTTCCCCCTTGTTTCCCAGTGATGGCAGGCGCGGAGACAGACATCCATGCTTTCAAGGATCTTTTTCTTAAACAAAACTCAAACAAAAAGGCACGAGGGCCAGAATAACTTTAACCATAGGAGAACAGGAGAACACACAGCTCACAGAATGACGGATAAGAAGACGGTTGACACACACTTGAAACTCAAACACAAACCCCTTTTATCCTGAACTCAAACCCTACCCACCAATAAACAAACTCAAACACTTAACTAAATACAGCTGTGACTCCTCATTGCTACTACCTAAACCCTTCAAAGTAAACATATACCCCAAATACAAACTTAAACAAGTGTGGCCTCTAGTGGCCACCCACCATCACAGACCTCAGCCCTGACAGGATTATTGAAGTAATTTACATAAGTATGTGAAATTGTTGACCACAAAATCAGTGGAAAAAATACACCACTGCACAGTGGTTATAATAAAATGAATAAACAAGAAAAGCCAATGTTTGTGATTGTGAAACAACTTAAATTAATCCTACTCATGTAATCCTATGTGCGTACTTCTCTTGACACACCACTTCTGCAGTATTGGTCCCATAATAGTTGCCAAGAGTGAAATCCACGTGGGAGATTTTCAAATGAATGCAGAGGGTTAAGTATATCCTTTTGGACCCAACAGAGTTGTCGAACTTGTGGACCTTGTGCACTGGCATGGAATTTAATGTGTGAGGGTTTAGATTTATTGGCTAGAAAGGTGATATCTTGAAGCTGTAGCAGTTTATGCTGGCTCAATTTTTCTCCAGGGGGTCAGGGATTAATCATTTGTCTTGCACAAGTTACTTCATCCAGGAGCCATAATGCCCTGTCTGCAGTGGACAATATTTTAAAGCCAGATCCTGACTTGAGGTGTTAAAGTTCTGTATAAGTCATCCTACTCCTATACCTCTTATGCCAAACGGTATCTTGACTCCACACTACATTTGATTTATGGCTTGACAAAGGACAGGCATGCATAATAAGACTGAATAAAGTATAATGTTCTGTAGGCTTTATTGGACCTGATAGAGTGTTCTTGTCCTTGGTAGACTGAGCCATACTGTATGTCAAAAAATTTGCAGATGCCTGCTCATCCGGAGTTTTTTCTGAAATCAAGCATAACATGGAGTTTGCCTCCTTTGCTGCAAAAGAACCTCTGCTCTAATGGGATGGCTTTACAGTAGGTGATGTTACATTGCTGGGATAATTTGAATGGGAACTTGACTGCACAAGACCATTAGTGTGGTCGGGTTGTGAGCTTTCAATAGACAGCAAGCGGAGGAAGGGAATATAAAAACATTTTGGAAACAGTTATTATTTCTCATTCAACATTCAAACCTGTGCAATATTATGGTAATTATGCCCTTTGAAAACAGAAATAATAAATTGTTTCTTTTAATGTCATCATCTTGCACAGTTACATGTTCTCTCTGTTAACTGACCTATAAAAGTAGTTTTGACATGAAACCAGAAGCAAAGTATCAGTGCAGCCAGGAATTAAGGCAGTTTTCCACATAACTGCAGTACTGTTAGATGGCAGATTCCTGTTTATAGTAAAAGAATTAATTGGAAACGCAGGCTGGAGGCTTTAATTGTAGGAGTCATCTGATGACATGTGAGCCCTGACTTCACTGCACACAAGCAAGGAGAAACAGTACAGTGGAGGCCTATCAATGAACAGGGCAGACTAAAGTAAATGGTCTTTCGGTAAAGAGAGAAATTTGTGGTCAGTCCAAAAGCTGGAGTCTTTTTAGTCTTTTAGGTATAAGGACATTTCTCTGGTTCTTTACTTCCAGTCTTCATCAGGGCATATTAGTTATTGATTTGACTCAAAAGGTTTTTGTTCATCTGGGCAAAGTATGCATTTTATTTGGCATCAACAATACACACGTTTTATCCCATGATACCAACACAGCAGAGATTTCAATAAAGATTTGTATATTGATTTACACAAGCTGCAGAATTTATACAAAAGTTATAGTGCAGGATTTGCACAGCAGGGAATTCAATTAATATTTTTACTAACAAGAGTATTTTCACCTGGACTATTTTGTGCACTGGCATTCTCTACATTGTGAAAACTTAACAGATAACACAAGGCTACTGGTGTAACTCACGTAGTTATAATGGAACAAGAAGACATATAAAACACGATTCTCAGTATTTACTCAGTGTAAAAATTCACCCCTGTTCAACCTCTCCTAAATTTCATTCAAACGTGAAGAAAACAACTGTGCCATCAAAACACTGCCATGAGCACAACCATACTTTATGGAGTCATTTGTAGAACAGTAAATTCTAACAATAAATTTGACCAGACCTTTATAGCTTCCAAGTCCATACAACTAACAACAAAACTTCTGCTGCCTACAAGATGATTCAACTGACCCAGCTTTATTCTGGCTCTCTTACTGAGATTGCTGATGTTTGGCAGCTACAAAGTGCTGGAGGTTGAACTGAAGAGAGCTGAGTTGCAAATGGTGGTCTGGTTTCAGAGCTTCAGTGGACAAGATCACCTCCTCACAGGTGTGAAGCTTTGCTTTATTTGTACTATTCTCTTTTGTGCTTGGATGTTTTGGTTTTCTCACAATGACATACAATGGCTGGTTTACTTCATCCAGTCTTGGGATCTGCCCTTTTGAAAGACTTTGTTTTCTCTTATTTACCTGCAGATGGATTAATTCAATATGCATGAAATGTTTTCAGTTGAAATAATAAACATAACAAGCTCAATATAAAGCTGATGGCCAAGCCCTGCAGTCCCACTAAGGCTCATGTGTTGAAAAATATTGAATTAGACTATTCAGTTATCAGTACTTACGGTGTAAATGAATCATAGGCTGCAAATTTATATTAAAACATGGGTATATGGGGGCCTCGTGCTCCTCCTGATTGGGTTGCTAGGCGCCCACTTAATAGCTTAAGTGTTTTCCCCTTATGTCATTATTACTTTGAGTTGAGTATGATAGGGTCTGTTACCTGATTGGTTTCTGTGTTTTCCACTCCTCTGTGTCATTTGTATTTAAGCCAACCCATCCAGCAGTCTACGTGCTGTCACCCTCAAACTACCCTCACCTTGCCCTTACCTGTCTGGCTGCTGCAGTTAGGAGCTTCGTGATTCCTGGTGACTCCACTTAAGGAGTGAAACCTACTTCCTCGAGTTTTACTCAGCAAAGGAGTAACTTCCATGTGCCCTGCACTGACTTCTCTATATGCATTCCTGGCCAGCCTGAGAGAAATACTGTCTGTGCAGTGCTCTCCTGAACTCTTTCAGTTTCTAGTGACTACATTTCTCTGGAACTCTTTTCTGGGTTAAAGCTTTTGTGTTAGATCACTTTGGCAGCTGTATCCTCGTTAAAGTAGCAGGGGCCATGACAACATTAATAGTTATTACTGAAAGGCAATATTTATCTCTCATCAGTCATTATTAATTACATGTCCTGCTGTCACTTCTTAAATAAAATCATAACACCATTTGCATCTTGTTTTATTGTTTTGTTATCCTGTGTCATCATGAAGAGAATAGTCCCCCCCTTAATGTCTTGGTTCCTATCAAGATTTCTTCTTCTAGCTTAAAGAGAGTTTTTCCTTGCCACTTGTGCTTCTGGCTTGCTCACTAGGTGCTTGGAGTCTTATTTGTGTTGAGCAGTTTTGTGACATCAGTTGTCACAGTACAAATAAATTAGACTTGACTTGTCTTGATTTATACTTAGGGTAGCCTTCTGCATGAGAGTTTTTTCCTGCAGCTTTGTAACTTCTTGCTTTCCCATGTTGTGAAGGGCACTGCATTTTGGAAGGCTTCAGTTGCCCCATTACATTTTGTCACATTTTGCTTTTCACCAGGACTGGCTCAAGGAAATGAACAGAAAAAAACAGATTCAAACAGGCTTTTTCTGTGAACACACAAAAAAATGTAAGGATATTTTTTCATTCTGTGGAGACCACAAATGCAGAAGGATTTGTACTATGTCTTACCTCCAAATTACTTTGAATCAACATCATGTCCTGTGTGATTTCCCTCTAGTTATTGTTAAATGTGCATCAGTACATATTTATCTATATCTATATGCATATTTATATAGCTTATTGTGTTTTGAGAATTCGTTGAACTGAATCAAAGTAAACAGGGTCCTCTATATATTTTTTTTATTTTTATTTTGTTTTTGTTTTTGTTTTTTTAACCTAAAACCTCACAACAACTTGAGCATTCAGGAACACAAAAGGCCCTCCAAGAGTTTTTTTTCACTCAGGTATAAAAACAAAGAAGCAAAATTATATTTGTCATTTATCGACAAAGATAATACACAAATAAAATAAGACAATGTGTACTAACCTTCATAAATCAGGGTATTAGGACATTGCAAAATCATCTGTCCACTGTTGCAGCCATTATTAGGAATTTAAAAACAACCAAAGCTGTAGTAAACCTGTCTGAAAGAGGATACATGTCTATTTTACTAACAGGTACGGCGATAATGATCATTAGATAGGCTAAGATTTCTACAGATAATATATTATCAGATATTACGACGTCACTACATCTACAAAACTACAATGAAATGCCACCTACATGTCAACAAACTGTTGAAAGACATTCCAGAAGAAAGACAATAGTAAGCATCTGGTGTTTCAAAGATTCTTCTGGAACTTTGACTGTAACCAGTTTCTACAGCTGGATGAGGAAAAAAATAGAATGTTTTGACGAAATATACTCAAGTTGGGTTTAGAAATAACCCTGACAAGCATGTATTTGGACTGTGGGGAGAAACCAGAGAGCCTGGAGAAAACCCACGTGACCACGGGGAGAACTCCACACACACAAGACCAGGACACCATTTCAAACTGCCAACCCTGGAGGTGTGAAACAACAATGCTACCCATTGCACCACCGTAAGGCCACTAGACATTACACATTGTTTTTAATAGCTTAAATCAGAGGTTCTCAAATGAGTCCTCTAGCTCTCTGTACTGGGAGCTGAGATCAAGTGAATGTGTACCATCAAGGGCCCTAAGGACCAGTTTATAAACCACTAGCTAAGATCTTAGAGATTGTCATTTTAACTGACCAGGCACATCAGTTTATTCAGATCTTCCAGGGGACTAAGAAAATGAATAACAAAACTTTTTTTTACGAAATGTACCCTCTAGTGTTTAATACATTTTACAGCTCTAAAAATACTCTCTCCATGGAGCAGTTAAACTGGAAAGAAACAGTCTCTCCAAATACACAAGAGTACAAGCGCCTGGTAATAAATAAAATGCTTCTCGACTTCTAGCATCTAATTATTTATGGGTGCCTGTGTGCGAACGGCCATCTCAGACGAAAAATTGCAGATAGAGGAAATGTCAAAACTTTGGGCACTCTGTTCCCAGCATGCCTATCCTTATAAATGCCTCCGCAAGATACATCCCAGCAAGCTCATGCTTGATGTTTTCATCCCCAGTGGACACCTATATCCTTTAAAGTGTAAAGAGTGGAGATAAATGTGACATACACACATGGAGCTTCCAACAGACAGGTGTCATTTAACACAGAACAGAGACTGAGGGTGCCTTTTTTTTTAAGGCTCTCTTGTTCACTGCTTGCATCGCCACAAGAGACTGAGAGGTAAGTAGCAGGCAAATGAGGTGAGATGGAAAAAGCAGGTTAAAGAAAAACGCATCACTCTCCTAATACCTATCGTCTCTCATGTAAGGACATGATTTAAGAAGGCATAGCATTATTTATTGATTTCTGCTCTTGTCAAACGAAGTGTGTGACAAGACCTACAAATTACAAAGGTGTAACATAGAGTTCCAGACCCCAATGCATGCTGTAGCATTTATCACTGTCAGCGAAGACCAGTTTATTATGAAATATACAAATCATTAATCTGTCCTCGACACAGAGGGTTTTTTTTTTTTCGTGCTGCAAGGTAATGAGAGTGGCAATCACTGTCATCACGGGCCGGCTCATGGAAATGGCAGCAGCCTGCTGCTTATTCATTTCACCTGCGCTGTCAGATAGTCTGACAGAATCCTGGTTGGAGGTTGCTTGTAGTTAACTGCATCCCCTGAGAAATCTTACAGATGTTATTGGCTTTTGGCTGTCTAAGTTGCCATCCTGTTCATGTACTCTCAGTTGCTTCCATGTATGTGTGCTTACATGTGTGGGCTTTCTGTTTGTCTTGCCCAAGTGGTATACAACCCCCTTGGGCTCAGGCTTAGTTTGTTGTCTCCCGGGTAACTAGGCTTGGGCTCCCCATGGCATATTCAGATTGTGTCTGGAAACTAGTTAACTGGCTAGCTTGTGGCTTTGTCGTGATTGGTCCTGATAAGCTATGCTTCCATTGTTACACTCCATCCTGAGTCCTATTAGTGAATGCACAAGTGTTCTTGTTAGCTCGTTTTATTTGCATCGCTGAATGGGTGGCATTAATGAACTCAATTCGTCCGTGCTTGCATGTGTGTCTTTTTAGGCTCAGGCCTCATTAAATGCACTGTTTGTCCAAGCAATAATTTCTGCTTATAAATGTGTAAACCGATATTTAAGTCTTTTTGTTGTACTTAAGAATTCCTTTTTTTTAATTTATGAAGATATTTCAAACTCTTACTGTCAGCAATTACTGCAGTCCTATATGTGTGAGCTGCTAACCAAGGAATGATTAAGAAACCAATCGGCCAATAATTGAAGTTTCCTGAAATAAGGGATTTGTCATGTTGGTGCAAGCAAGGAGGACACAACTGCGGGAGAAACTTCTGGAACAAAACAGTCTAATCGAAACTTAGAACCAAGGGTGAGCTCCAAGTGAAACAAGTCCACTAAGAAAAAAGCTTTGGATGAATCACCGAAGTCCTTCCACTCTCCGCGCAGGGGATTAAGGGACATACTCAGCTGTGTAGTCGAGTCGGTCCCGATGCATTTAGGCTCTCTCATACGAAGGCCAGTAAATTAGGCTCCATGTTCCACGGCAGCCTCGGGGGGGTTCGTCAGCTGACGGGCCGGGCAGCTCAACCAGTCACGTCTGCGGAGACACAGGACAGACACAGAGAAACAGGGAGACAATCACTGTCAGCTGCCATAGTCTTTGGCAGCCTTAGCCTCAGCTTCAGTTCCTCTTTGCTCAGTCCGTGTTGCATCTGCCACACAAGCCAAGAAGGAAAGAGAGTGCTGGACAGGAGACAAGGTCTGTGCTCACCCTAGAACAGTGCTAGACTAGAACTCAGGCTCACAGAGGCTTAAGTAAGGATTCGTGACTGCACACCATCTCAATGGATCAGCTGGCTTTTCTATAATGATACACAAGAGGGTTTGACATGAACAACCAATAGGAAGACTAAACACAGACACTTACACAAGACAGGTGAGCCCATTAACTGGTGCGCAGCAACCCAGCTGACGTCACACAGATGAGACAAGACATGTGTAGACTTAGAACTCTGGCGATCTGGGCAGGATTATATATAAAATGGCTGTGTTTCATATATAATTCACCCGATAGAGAGGCAAATATGCTCTAATTAAAACTGATATTCTGGATAGTCCTAATATGACTGCAAAAATAATATGACTGGCAAAAGCAATGTGTTGTAATCCATAATCCAATCTATTGGATTCATTCATATCAACTGTTTGTCATATCAAGTGTCATATCAACCATTATTTAAAATGGATGAGCAATACAAGCACACGATGATAATACACCTAAGTAGATGAAGAGAAATCCCAATTATTATTTATTATGACAAGACAAAATAAATAATTTGCCATTGTAGCATAAACTGGCCTGTAAACCATAAGCCTTTCTTCTGGTTTTCTTTGTAATGTTCTCCCATCATTTCCTTGTCTATGTGTTTATTTGCCCCACTTGTGTGTCTGTCTGGCATGTGGATTTGCTATTGTCAGTTGATGTCAGTCTCCGCTCTAGTCCCGTCTCAGCCTCAGTGTTTCCACCTGGTCTGTCCTTGCTGATCTCCATTTTGTTTTAGCTGTCTTGTTTAGTTTTTTCCTTTATTCTCAGATGATTTCCTATGTTGGTTTGGTGTTATGTTTATTTCTTCTTTAGTATTTTGTTTCCCATTTTATGTTAATGAATCCCTATTCGCATCTACAATCTGCTCTATGTACAAATCTGTATGTTACACCCTTATCCACACACTAATACTTCATTAGCTACATACTGAGACCTTAACAGGCCGAGAAAAATTTAGGTGGCTCCACAAAGTAAGTTGTAAAAAGGTACTGTCAAAAGTAAAATTAATTTTTAACTCATATTTCAGAATGTTTATACAGTATAACCATGATTGTGACTTCCAAAGTATTTCTTTCCATTTTGCTATGGCAGTTTAATTCACTTATCTGTTGCTGTGTGTCAAGTCTGGGGACAGTGACTGTGGTTGGCCACTAGAGGCCACCATTGTTTAATTTTATGTTGGGGACTTTTATGTTGACAGGGTTCACCGGGTGTTGGTTAATGTATTAGTAACAGCTGTGTTTAGTTAGATTTGTTTATGGGGTTTTGTTTAGTATTTAAAGGCTTTAGGGACCGACAGTAGGTGTCCGTCCACCCTTGTGACAGATGGACCGACCATACAAACAAGGACAGTGAGCCAGCAGTGAGGGAGCCGGCACCGAAAGAACCCGGCCTTGGGGCCTGGACTCTTGCCCTGCTGCAATAGAGCGAAAAGGAGTTGGCCTGGAGTGAGGCGGACTGGATTCAGTTTGGGAGTGAGCCGGTGAGGAAGAGCCAGTTTTCAACTGCCGAACTGTTGTGTGGTGGTGAGTCGGAGGACGATGAAGTGTACCTGGGCTTTTGGTGGGATGGGTGGATTGGTAGATCCCCGAACATCGACCCGGAGTGTATCATGGACCCCCTCATCCTTGACTCGACCATGAAGGAGCTCCCGCTTGGGCTCGCCAGTGGGCAAGGTGGGAGACCCGCGGAGAAAAGGCATAAGAGACGTGGGGGTCCACGTCGCTCACATTGACCACCCAAATACCAGCTGCCCTTGAAGCCAGAGGCTTCCTCTGGCGCTCCACCACTCCGGCTCGTGCCCGTCGACGAGGCTGTGCTCCTGAGCGTTGACGAGGCTGTGCTCCCGAGTGTTGACAAGACAATGCTCCCAAGCATTGACGAGGCTGTGCTCCTGAGTGGCGACGAGGCTGCACTCCCGAGCGTCGATGAGGCTATGCTCCTGAGCGTCGGCGATGTTGCGCTCCCAAGCAGCAAAACTCCACTTCAGCACCCAGTTCCAGCTCCAAGAGGGCTGCCAGACCCACGGCAGCTCCAGCCTCCAGTTCCAGCTCCAAGAAGGCTGCTGGCCCCACAGCAGCTACTGCTTCCAGTTCCATCTCCAAGGAGGCTACCTGTCCTGGCCCTGGAGAGGGAGATTAGAGCAGAAGCCCGAGAGGGGCTAGCTAGCATAGCAGAAGCCAGATAGGGGCTAGCTAGTGTAGCAGAGACCTGAGAGGGGCTAACCAGCATAGCAGAAGCCCAAGAGGGGCTAGCTAGCATAGCAGAAGCCCAAGAGGGGTTAGCTAGCATAGCAGAGGCCCCAAGAGGAGCTAACTAGCATTGCAGAAGCCCGAGAGGGGGTAACTTATGTAGCAGAGGCCCGAGAGGAGCTAGGTAGTGCAGCAGAGGCCTAAGAGGGGCTAGCTAGCATAGCAGAAGCTAGAGAGGGGCTAACTAGCATAGCAGAGGCCTGAGAGGGGCTAACCAGCATAGCAACCAATCAAAAGGGGGGCTTGGCCCCCAAGGACGGTGAAGAGCTCCCGGTAGGGGGCTCCCCAAATAAGGACTGGGACTTCCAAAAGGGAGCATCCCATGGGACCCACCCATGGGGTTCACCGGGTGTCAGTTAATGTATTAGTAACAGCTGTGTTTAGTTAGGTGTGGGTGTTCTGATTTGTTTGTGGGGTTTTGTTTAGTATTTAAAGGCTTTAGGGACTGACAGTAGGTGTCGGTCCACCATCATGACACTGTGGTCACATTTAATGCCCATGCAAAAAAAAATTGCTATTGCATTTCAAACCAGTGAGGACAAAAATAATTTCATAACTGAATAGATTTTGGAGAAATGTGCCATCCTTGGTTGACATGTGGAATTATTTGGATCATTGATCAGGGAGGAACATTGCTGGAATTGCATCATGGTTGCTAGAACCTCCCTATCTTTTCCTCATTAAACTTCTGCATTTCATAACTTCATGCACCAGGTATTCAGATCTTTGCAGCTTCGCAGCAATATGAACTGAATAAAAAACAAAGCAGATTCATACAGTTGATGCTCTTAAGGGATAATTCTCTGAGGTATTACAGCCCCTATGTTTAACTCTTCCACCAGAACATTTCTGTTGATGTGCTTTAAAATATACACGAGATGGAATATGAACAGTGTTGATGACCTACTCTTTTTTTTCTTTGTGACTGCTCCCTATACAGTGTACTTCATGCATATTTAGTTGTAAAGCTTGTGATATTGTGATAGCTTGTTTGTATTTCAGTACAAATTTAGCCATCAATAAGCCTCAAGACCTGCCCTTTGCTTTAGCAACAAAACTGAATTGATTAGTTCACAAGCTCTTCTTGTATGGTGCAGTTGTGAGTTCAAGCAGAGGGCAGCTCACTGTCACTGTGACAGGGAAGTCACCCATGTGATGGTCCCCCTGAGAGCAAGCATTTTATTACTAAGGGCACTGTGTGATATGAACCTACGGTGGCATGCCCATAAAGAGCTCCTCAGGCATTTTGGACATTACGACAGGGTAACTAAGATCAACCAAAAGCAAAGAAAGGTCCCATACAATTTGACCATTTTTAAAAATCAAGTTAAATTTTGAAACTCTAGGCCTACTATTTTTTATAAATCTTAAAGAGCTCATATTATAGAAAATCAATTGTTATTGGTGTTGTCACTAAAAGCAATGTATTAGGCAGAATGCACTGCAGTCAATAAAAACAGCAGTCCTTTACATATCTTAAAAGCACAGTAACAATAAACTGTTTAAGTCTGTCAAAAATCAAATTCATTATCAAAAGATACATGGATAAAATCAGATTTTTAATATATTATATTATACTATATATATATATATATATATAAATGTATATATTTGTATGTATATATATAATAATTCAATAACTACTGCAAAACAAATACAAATGTTGTGCTGAGTGAGCCCCTAACAGATTAAAGAGTTAAACCTATTAGTGACATATCTTGACAACAGACATGTTTTATGCATTATACTATAACATCTACAACAATATCAAACCAGCTTCTTTCTCTGAAAAGCTTCTCCCCAAATGACAAGTCTACCTGCAGTAAAAGTGAGGTCATGGCCCTTACTGACATTTAGAAAGAGCATGGCTCTTACTGAAATTAGATGAGAGGAGGAAACCTTAGCATTTGGGCAGGCTATTCAGTACTGTTGTTCAAATTCAGTATCTACCAAGGCCTGTTCTATGTGCTGAAAGGTGTGCTGGGTGATACATTTGTTTCTCTGCTAAAACATAGTATCAGGTGATAGTTTGCATTTTTTGACTGGACAGTTTTGTTCGGTTTCTATTTTCTCTTGAATGTATCCCAAAGAGAACCTTACACAGTATTGTAAACCACAAACTTATTCAGTTTTTATTGATAAGACGTTCCCAAGTATAATTGTAAGTAAAGATAATGTGCAAAATAGAACAAATTGTAAAGAAAATATGCAATAAAATGTTAACATGTACATAAGATGTATTAAGCTGTTTAAACTGGAAATCAGTAGT
The DNA here is from genome assembly GCA_037974365.1 of Hydrocynus forskahlii. Lineage (NCBI taxonomy): Eukaryota > Metazoa > Chordata > Actinopteri > Characiformes > Alestidae > Hydrocynus > Hydrocynus forskahlii. The sequence continues at coordinate 6,147,593 of JBBPCX010000023.1, read as the reverse complement.
ATGGTGTGACACAAATGTTATAACTGGAAACACTGAGTGATTCCCTGGTTTTGGTTTGTGCATATTCAAATTCTCTCCCCCTTACTAAAACAAACAAACAAACAAAAGAAAGAAAGAAGTCAGTCAAGGAGTCAGTGCATTTTCCATGAGTTGCTGATACTGGACTCATGGAGAGGTGCAGAAAGATTTAATTCCCACCACAGATAGCGCCGCACCGGGTTGTTCCACTCAGCCTCCCTGTTGGCCAAGCAGCAGAGCGCTACACTTAATCCTCAACAGGAGAGCAGGGCACAGGGGACTGCGCATGTAGTCTGACTCCAGGCATCAGAAGGAATTAATGTTGAAAAGAGCCATAAATTGCCAAGACTGGAGGCTCAGGCATTTCCAATTTCTCTCATTCACCTAAGGGTAGACAGTAAAGCGAGGCGAGTGGCTGGTGCATCGTCATGGTAATTACCATTCTGAGACTGACATCTTGATTCGTGAGACGCTGGATTGGTGTCCATTTATTTCTTGATCATCTTGGTCTTTCTGTTGTTGCTAACACCTTAGGCCACTCCCACAACTGGTTCCTTGAAGCAGGGCTGGCTTTGGCCAACTTTGAAATGGGCTTGATCTGACTTGCCATCACAAATGCTGAAGCCAGGTGCTGAGTATCAAATCAAGATTAAAGATGCATAAAAACATGCGTTTGTGGAGACATCATGATTAACCTTGACTTCGTTCCTCCATTCTACTAAACCTGCAGTAAATTTCGAGGGGTCATTTTCACATTTGTTTTCAACCTGCAACACCCATAAGCACTGAAACATATAACACAAGTCCAGTTTCTCAGATGACTTTATCCTTAGAAGTTGTACTTGCACAATAACACAACATAATATAACATAATAATGTAATTATTTTTTACGCATTGGTTATTGAAACAAATTGAAATTCCATCAAATTAATCTTTCAGTTCATACCACCTGTGCTGTTAGAAGCATGGTACGAAGGATGGTGCTAAAGATTTGGTGTATGTGGAAAGTGCTTTACAGTTAACATTCTTGTAACTATATTACAGTTACTGACTTCTTGTTCCTTGCTTACTCATCTTCCCATACAAGTGGAATCCACTGAACTGTTGAATAATGTAACCATTTTAATGTGAAATTTATAGATTTAAAAAATGCTGTGCTGATGAAGGGAGAGAGCCAAACACACATTATCAGGTCAGCCTTGATTTTTGTTCAGAAATGTAAAGCTTTTTAAGCTTTATATTTTAATCATAAAAATGTCATTTCAATCTGTTTTTGAACTATTTCTGCTTACTGGAATCTGATTTTAGTATTTGAACTGTTCTGTCATGTGAATAGTATTGCAAAACAAAAATAATGACACACCTTCTGAGTATAAAACTCATCTCTGCGGTTCAGCTGCTCTGATCCCTGGTGCATGAAGAGAGCTACATATCTTTACTTTATGTGATTCTGCTAAAGCCACTGTCAATTATGACTGTTAAAGTCTTTCTCGTTTGAAGAAAAGCATGTAGAAATGTTTCCTTTCCATTCAAAGTGCAACCCACAAATACAACAGTATGATCTAATTGCATTGGCTCATTACTCTGTTTTTCAGATAATGTGGTACCACTTAGACAGCAGAAAGATCGCAATTATAGCATGTAGCATATTCTGTAGCAATTTCTTTTTCAGTTGCTGTTTTGTCTTGCTGAATGGTCACACAACACCCACCATCCCTCTCACCAAACCCCATCCCCCATTGGCCCAGCCATGGTTTCGGGGATCCCCACTCATTATTTAGGTGATGTTACATTTACATTGCTTGAACTGACATTAACTGTTATAATTAATAACATAAAGAAGAAAAACCTAATATACAAATTAAGTGTTCAGTGTACAAATTAACAATTTTCAGTGCATCAAACAGCTTAAACAAAAGGTGGACTAGAGGTTCCTGCAGTAACACAAACACTCTTTCTCTCTGTCTCTCTCTCTCTCTCTCTCATTCACACACACACACACACACACACACACACACACACATACACAGTTACTACAAGAAATTATAGACAGCTAGTTAAATACACTCCTGCAATACTGAAATAAATTTGACTTCATAGACATTTCAAGTTGGATTGTAAGTGAACAGCTATTAGGTAAATGCAAACAACTACCAGCTGTGAGATGAACGATTGCTCACTTCAAAACTAAAGTTGTTTAATTAATTTAGATTATGTAGTAACATACCCTGCTGCTGGTCCTTCTTTATCCAAGGCTATAATGTGATTTTGTGTCAGGTGTTATTTCATTATTTTGCAGTTAACATACTTTTTATTCGAATGTGAAGTGCTCCTAAACTGTAAATGAGTTTGGTCATATAGTGTTCCCTTCCTCCTGCAATGCTTACATTTTTTATGACATAGCCAGATGACAACTAATCGATAATGAATTTGCTAACAATTTTTATGGATATTTTCTTTATTTCTTGTTAAGCTCTACACAACAGCCTGTTGAATTATAACAGGCTGGGAAATAGCCATGTGAAAATAAAAGATGACATTTCCTGGTACACAAACAACTGTGTGTGGAACATGGTATGGTTGTGGTTGTTTTTTTATAGAGAAGAACTCAGAAGTGTTATTTTTGTAATGCAGACTATTCACAGAGCAAGCAGAGCACAAATTATTTCCAAATCAGCAAGCTGTAAAAATGAGGAGTAGGCTTGAGAGAGAGAAAGAGAGAGAGAGAGTGAGTATGAGTCGCTTATTGTCAGAATGGCTCTATCTAAATTAAATCTATGCATTCATTTAAGAATTCCCATTGCAATGTGGAATCTGACATTTGCCCTGCTTAATGCTGAACCTGTTAGCTGATGCTTGATTAGGACCCCAGACAGCTGATGTATTATGTGTGGACATTTAAAGTGTTCCAGTGTCATGAGACATGGAGATGTTTGTAAAATATTGCAAATGCTTACTGACCCTTATTGACCCACTTTCAATATGCAGGCTACATTTCAGATTAGTCAGTAATGTATTACTTTAACTAAGACATCACACTGATCATAGCTTTTTTGAATGGTGGCTTTTACTAGCTAAGTATACACGCATTAGACAGGCAACGTGTGTGCTTTATTTGTGCAAGTCACACAACAATAAGTCCCTTATTACAACATCAGGCATATTATTCAGTAACAGAAGTTCAGCAGTTACTGACTGAGCTGTTCCTAAGTTATAAAAATGTTAAATAATTTGGACCTGGAGGCAGATCCTAGATATTTAAGGAGTAAACAAAATCACATTAACTAAAAAAATCCCAATTCATAATTCATAAATGATTGTTGGCTTTGAAATAAATGCTGGTTGAGTTTGTTCTATGTTCTCCACACCCACATCTACTTTACAAATATGTAATTTAAAAAGACATCAATTGAATGGCCCTTTAAAGAACAAATAGGTCTTCTAAGAAATCACTTTCCCACTTTTGGATTCTTTATTTTGTGTAAAGACAACTTTACTGTAAGTTGAATCTGGAGCTTCATGTTGTATTTTTTTTGGTTTTGTGTTTCGCTATTTTATCTCCAATTTAGTTCCCCCACTAGATAGAACTCCCCCAGTCACACAATACCATCAACCCAGAGAATAGTGAAGGTGAGCATGAGCTTGCTCATTGTTTTGTGAAGCCAGCAAACACATATATTTAAACTGCAACTAACACAGTAAACGTTTTGTAATACAGAAAACCAAAGCCTGTGCAATAAAACTGGACTTGTGCTTCCATTGCTCATCATATCTGAGGGTTCCAGTTTATTGTATTTTCTATTCAAGGCCAGTACCAAAAGGATATAATGGTGCTTGAGGGTGCTCTCTTCTTACTTGCAGCTGAAGCCAATGACAAATTATCAAATGCTTTACGCCTTTAGGTTGAAGAGTAAGCAAAGTTAACAAAGTCAGGCAAGGTTTATAATAAATAAAGGAGTAAAGCATTTGATAAACTGTCATTGGCGTCTGCTAAAAGTAAGTAGAGTACACCCTCAAGCACCATTAGGTCCTGTTGGTACTGTTCTTGAATAGAAAATAGCTAATGCATCAGTTTGCTGTTCATTGTTCACCAATTCATTATCAAACCCTTGCTTGACTCCAAGCATGAGTCTGAATACATGTGGTCATTTGTGTGAGCGTGTGATCAAACAGCAGTGCTGTACAACATTTCATGTCAGCCAATAAGTTAAGGCAACTTGCAAGTAAATGCACTAAAAGTCAGGTAATTTCAGTGTTTAATTGTACTATGGCAAAAAGCATTTAATTGTTGACTGATTCTCAGTGGGCATTGCTCTCATAAAAGCTTCTCTCCACCACAGAATGACTATAGATATGGCATGGCTTATTTTTCTCAGTCTAGTTTTGTCTAGTTCAGTTAATCTTTTTTTATAAATCGCTGCCAGTGTCATGCTTTCATGGTAACTGCCAGTGTCATGCTTTTGTTAGTTTGTGCACTAGGTTCATGGACCAGAGGGGGAAGTGTGTTCTCAAAAGATGAGACAAGTGGTTAAATTGCCTATAAACCTTTCCTTTGCTTTAGTATTGGTAGATCATACATCATTCTCTGTCCATAGCCTTTAGTAGTCTTAGGAGTTCTCACCTCTTGGTCTGAAATCATGAAGGATGATTCGCATGGATGAGGCACCTGGCTCTGCTCAGTATACATATTAGCCATGTCATAACTCAAAACCTTACTTTGATGATGGAATTATCATAGGATCACATTACACCTCAATTTTTCATCAACACTTCAGAGCCCCTCCCTAATCCCCCTAAATCCCCCTATCCAAATCATAACAAAGGACTTTGTACCTTGAACTGCATAGTTAACTAGGTTTGGTCTGTGACCTTCACAATGAATGGCAATACGATAATGTATGTTCTATGACTAAGAACAAAAAGGAAGATAAAATAAAATGTTTATTTTTTTAAACTAGAGCAATATGTAGGTACTTGTGTAGTGGATTTATGTTGCAACAGTCAAGAAAGTCATTCAGTGCTAACCTTTTTCATGTACTTTAAAGCAGCACTGATGTGTGTTAAGGGAATTTGAAGTGAAAAAACAATGCTACCCTTTTTCCTCACATACCCACCCACACACTCATCCACCCACCCCCACAGACACACAAATCACAGTTACAGTGTTATGCAAAGTTAACAGGTACAATTCACCACTGTTTTAAAAACCTCCAACGTGAGAACGTTACAGGAGAAGGAAAATTGTGTTCTTAACTGGAATGCATGCAGCTTCTGACACGATCAAACAACAAATCCTACTGGGTTCACTCTCCAAACTTGGAATCAGTGGTTCTCCATTGCAATGGATTGTGTCCTAGTTTGAGGGTCACAGTTATCAAGTGTCATGAAAGGATGTATGTCTGCCTCATGAAGACTTACCTGGTGTTCCCTAAGGCTCAGTGCTTGCCTCCCTTCTCTTTTCCTTATACTCTTGGTGATATTATATCTTCACATGGGCTCTCCTGCCACTGTTATACTGATGACACTCAACTCATCCTCTCCTTTCTACCCAGTGACTCACAGATCTCTGCATGTCTGAATGAACTTTCCTCCTGGATGAGAGAGCATCACCTGAAGCTACTTTTGGCTATCCATCCTCGGAAGACCACAATGCCGTTACAGATGATTCAGAATGTATAAGCATGTCTGGTCTTTTATTCTCCCACACCATTCCAATACTGCAAACACACATTTTCTGGCAACAAAGATAAATTGTAACATGTACTTAAACAGTGCTCTTGAAAGTAGCAGACAGATAACTGGAAAAATGTAATGTGCAAGCACATTTTGGTTAATCAAAGTACAAAAAATGTAGATGTACCCTCAAAGGAACAAAATGATTATTGAAAATCTCTTGTAGTGATGTGATGTTTCTGAATGCAATAACGGTGTTGAATCTAATCTCCTCATCACAAGGAGAGTTCAGAGGTGAGTAGCCCAAGAAATTAACTTGATGTCTAATGCGAGATTGAACGAGATACTGATGTTTTTGGAACACAACATAAAAAGCAACTCATTAAGGTCAAACACAAGGGCAAAGGTCTGTGTGTGTGTCCACTTCTCTAAAGAATAATTAAATAGTGGGATTTTAGAATGCTAAGCCAAAGCAAATGGTACACGCCCAGCTGTTGCTAGAAGCCTGGCGGTCTTCTCCTGTTAAGTCTGTTTCTCAGTCTTTGATCCTTGCTATCATCAGGAAGAACTTTTTCATAAATGTCCCGCAACAAATCAGCCAGAAATGTCTCTGCCAGTGGATTCCCTACCCCAGACCTGAAATGCACACTTCCTTTGGCATGTTTCTTTCTTTCAGGCCTCACATTGATTGTTTGAAAGCCCATGGGCCAAGGGCAGTTATTGGAAAGTGCCTTCAATAGGACAATCTCTTTCTTTATTCCCATGGTCTCAGACCATTATCTTTCTGTTTACAACCTCACTTACAGCACCATGTTTCCAGGAACAGTGGTATTTCTGTTTGTTTCTGTGTAAATAAATAACCATGGATAAATGATATATTTTTACAAAGCAATAGTAATTTAAATCATAAAATATCTTCTATCTATGAACACCCATGCTGACTATTGTCAATAGTTAAATTAGAATCCATATCTCTGGCAGAAGTTCTGGTGTGTTTTTGTTATTGTTAGTGATATCTGTAAATAACTTCCAAGAGTTATTTGTTTTTGCACGTTGCCTAATAATTCAAGTGTTTTGTTACGTTTTTTTGTCTTATTTATTATGGCTATCGAATATGTATGTTTTAGCTTTTATGACAAACCTTTTGTAGGGAACATTTCTGCAAACCTTCACAATCCTGAAATAAATGCTATTCCTTTACCACCACAAAAACCCTTTGAGATCCATAAATCCACTTCCACTCCATTTATAAGCCACCTACATAATTATTATGGATTATTATGGCTGTGGATGATTCCACAAAGATCATTTATTGTCCAGAAAGGGCAACCTTTTTAAGAGGTTGTTTAAGGAAGCTTCATACAGGTAAGTCTTTGATTTGATCAATATTGGGAAGGACATCCCTACTGTGATTACAAACTAAAGACTAGCAGAATGAGCCCAATACCCCCGAATTATCCAAGTTAATTTCCCTCGGGGTGTATTTTTTTAAAAAGTGTGCAACCAGCTCAAAGCCTGTGTGTGAGTTCCTTTTCATTATATCATGAGGGAACCTGTAGCATAGAATTTCAGACCGCCTTTGGCCAGTTGTTAACTTTAATTTTTGGCCAGACTCCATTGGCATCAATTATTTAAACCCAATGTGTACATGAAAAGCAAGAAAATGTTCTTATAAAAGCTTTGCTTTCTGGACATGATGATCTGCAGTGTCTGAAGGTTCAACCAAGGATATTGCACTTTCTCCTAAAACACCTCTGTCCTGCAAACCAGGCAGTTTATGAGAAAAGGACCAAGTGCAGCAGCCTGTTGGCTATGTTGGGTAGGTAGACTGTGATGCAATTTATTGACTTGATTCAATTGTGTACATCATTTACATATGACTAAAGCTGTGATGAGAAAGCAGGCAAATGCAAAGTTTTTCAGCAGTTAACTGATTTAAGATATGATGGTAAAAGATGGAATCAACACAATCAAAAGCCAGATAAATAGCATAAAGAGCAACAAAGAACAGGAACCAGGAAAAGAAGCCAGGAGTGAAATACCTAAGGAGACCTGTTACCAGAGAAGGCATTGTTAGTGCTCAGTATAAACAAAAGCCAAGACCTTGAACTGGAAATTATTTGAAAGTGTAGTGCTAATGAGCAGCAGGTGAGGAACAAGGGTAAGGCTGGTGATCAGAAGATTGAGGCTGCTGAACTCCAAAGGAAGGCATGACAGAATCACACTTACACAGTACATATATACCAAAGGGGGACCCCTTTAAATCTTCTAGGTGTTCAGAGAAGATCTAATGACTTCTGGCACATGTCTCTAATGTTAAGTTCATTTTTATCATTAAAATGTTGCTTTCTATTAACTGTAGGCATTGTATTATATTCTCAAATCATTACTGAGCTCATAGAATTACATTTTTAAAACTCATTACGAGAATTAACCAGTCTGATTTTCCTCTCCTTTGTATCTGTGACATCCCCAGTCAGCGGCCACTAGAGGCTGCCATCGGACTAGAATTATGGGGACTTTTATGTTAACATTGGGTATGGTCTTGTCTCTGGTTGGCGTTAGGAATAAGGGTTCTCAGCCGGCCAGGGATCAAGAAATAATTAGGGGTCCAAGCACACAGTGCAGAGGATCCCTATTTTTTTTATGCTGACTTTTGTTGCAAGTTGGCATGCGGTATTCCAACTGCTACTCAGGACCCAACAGCCACGCCATTGCGCCAATAGGTGGCGCTATAACAAGCACTCTGTCTCAGCAACTTCAGAATTGTTGTTGCATATTAGTCCTTGGTATTGGCCGAATCAACTGAGACCACACCCACTAATTTCCGCCACATAAGATTTTTTGCTAATTTGCATAATATGCAAAACCAACTTCTGCGAACTAGTCACTGGTTTTTCAACAAATCTGCACAATTGTGGTCTCATTGGAATCACAAGACACTCATTGTCAATAATTATCAAAAATGTGCAAATTTTCAAACAGCTTGGCTGCCATATGCAAATTAAGCTTGCTGGTTTTGCATACAGAGTTTAACTGCAATTACTCATAAGCCCTTGGGTCAATGCTTACCAAACTTCTATAAACCCATGCAAGGCGTCACTCAACAGCAGTACCGCAAATTGTATCCACATTTACCACTTGGTGGCGCAATGACAGGTCACAAAGCGCTTATCGCACGTAATTATCTCTCCAGCCGTGTGGCCAGTGTGCTCACAAATTTGCATTCTGTGCCCATTGGGGGGCACAATAGCACACATGAACAGAGATCATGACATATGAGACATAGAAATAAAACAACTGATTTGCATACACACCTGATGGATGTCATCTTTAAAACCTAGGAAATGTTTTACATAACTTTCTTTCTTTGCGCATAATTTGCATCATTAGAAAATTGTACTTTTACAAACTAGTCGTACATGCTTAGATGATGCAGTTCAAATTTGGTCCACTTTACCCATTGGGGGCGCTATAGCACACATTCAAACATTGCAGTGGTTTTCTGCCCATAACTCATGGACCATGAGACATACTCACAATTGCTTTTAACTGCTGAATTCTGCCCTCTGTCACAAGTTCAGAAATGTCTATGTTTTTGATACTACAAGAACATGTGCCAAGTGTCATGAATGTCGGCGACTGGAAGGTGCTGCAACAGGATATTTGGATATCTTCTATATTTTTCATGAACGGCCTGTGCAGCTCTGTGCAGCATTACAACCTGTCAGCATTGTGGTTTGGAGGACTGGACGCAAACAGCATGGACCCCACTCATTGCCGCTCGCGGCTATATTTATGTTTGTACTTTCATTGGTCTTTGGTTTGAGCACATTTGTATAAAGCTTAGTTTTGTCAGTCCACCCTCACTGTACATTCAGATTCTTTCCTTGTTATTGAGCTTTGGCCCTCTTGTTTTACATTTAAAATAAAGTCATTTCAGAATGAAAGTCTGCGACTGCGCCTCCTTTCTGGATGGGCACAACCCTTACGTGACAGATGGACTGATCACCCAGCGGCACAGCAGGTTCCCCATACAGACTAGCAGGTTCAGAGTCGGACTGGATCCACCTGGACCGGATCCGAGCCTGGCCCTTCCAAACCTGCGCTGTGGGAGTGAACGCCTATGCTCACCTCGGGAATTCCAACTTTCAGGCTGGTTTTCACCCTGGTGCTCCTGCCCCAGCGTTGTTCCCACAGCAGGTTCCCTCACCTGATGGAAATGGGCGTAAAGTAGGTCAAGGATGCACCACTGCCACTGCCACTGCCTCTGCCTCCACAAAAGGGATTCGGGCTCCTGGGCCTGCAGTGGATGCACTTGTTCACTTGTTGTAACAACAAAATCTGGTAATGGCACTTTTTCAGCACACAGTGGGCAAGACTAATCACTAAAAATGATTTATCTTTTCTCACAAGGCAATGAGATGTCTGTCTTGTTGGTTGGAATTTGATGAGTTGAATGAACCCACTTTGCTACCCTAATGCCATTATTTCTGGCATTCACTGGAAGTTTGTTGTTGGACACATTTGATTTTTGATCACATTTCATTTTAATATTCATGCTGACATGAACATTTGGGTTATAACATTTTTGATAACACTTTATAATAACTACACCCTATGAATCATTAGTTAAGCATTGGTAAATAGTTAATTAATCATTTATAAAGCA
>JBBPCX010000023.1:6114281-6131830 GCA_037974365.1 Hydrocynus forskahlii | reverse complement strand
TGCAATCTGGGTAAAATGTGCAATACAAAATGTGCAATCTTGTCTTGCAGTAACAAAATGTGCAAAAGAAGTCTGTACTTTTTTAGACTGTATACTGAGTATACTGAAAATTCCTATATATTTTTTATACTTAGTTTATTTTTTATTTGTATTTTTATTCTATTCTATTTTTATTCTACTATTTCACTTAATTTTGCTGCTCTTAATTTTATACTGGCCACTTTCTGCCGTACCAAGCAAATTTCCCACTTGTGGGACTAATAAAGGCTTATCTTATCTTATCTTAATACATTATTTATTTACTTATTTACTTAACTCTAACAATTATTTCATCACGCATTATTGCAGGTTTTTAAAAATCTTTTTATTCTGAAAGTTTGTTGGTTTCTTGTGCTTGTAAGTGCAAGCAGCACACAGTGCTATACATCTTGGCTGGTTTTCACAGGCGTCAGGCATCCCATTACTTGGGATGCCTGACCATTACACTGCATTCAGATACATACACTTTCATATGGAGTTGGTCCGTCTTTGCAGCTGTTATAATGGTTCCATTTCCCATGCTCTGGACTCTGAGGGTAACTTCTTTTTCTATAACAAACTTGATAAATGTGAATGCCCAGCAGTGGCAAATAGCTTTGGTTTTATATTTGATTTGATTACATTAATGTTTAAGTTGAGATTTATTAGAAACTTTTTAACTGCAACTGTGTTAAACACTTCCGTTAAAAAGCTCCTTATTTGTTTAAAGTGTTTGCAAACCAAATGTTATTGCACTTTTGGTCATATAAAAGTACTTTAAAAATAAAAGTGTGCAATACACTACTTTTAAATTATTTAATTTTGCATACAACTATGCGATTAATTGTGATTAATTGCAGAAAACCATGTGATTAATTGCAATTTAAAATTTAAATCTTTGCCCAGCACTAATGTTAACTGTTTTTTGTCTCTGGAATCCAATGATTATATTTGTGTGGGTTTATGTACAAAAACAGACCTAATTAATTTTTACTTTTTACTTTTTTTACTTCTCTTTATCACCAAGCTGTTTTTGTTACTGTGGCTTTAAGAACAATACAGCCAACCCCCAACATTCCTGTGAGTTACATTCCAAGAGCACCCACGAATAATGAAAAAAACATGAATTTGGAATGTGGTAAAAGAAAATGCTTAAAAACACTTTAATTTCATTTTAAACTCACCTTAATACATTACCCTTAAAAAAAATTAAAGAATGTATACATACTGTACAGTGTACACTGAACTGCTGTCTCCCGCAATGCTAGAATGTAAAATATAAAGAAGAATGTAATGTAAAAATTTATTTAATTTACAATACTAAAAGTCCAGGGCTTTAAGAAGAACAAAACTGAAAAAAAAGACAAAAAACTATTTTCAGAGGTCTTCAAACAAAGTAAAAAAACATACCCTAAATATATCTGAGCAATACTTTTGAAGTTTGAACCTGGTAAACATGTGTGTTGGCTACAAAAAGGTAAGACGAGCATTCAGAAATGTTATGTAGTTTTACTACAATTTGTGAAATAGTAAGACTACCTACCTTTTCTCTGCTCTTTCACATGCATATTCATTCATATTCATTAGATGGGTGTTTCACACCTGTAACTTCTCACTCCCCCTGTCAATGGCTCTCATTGTATGTCTGCATATCGTCCTAGCAAGACCTGATATACATTTGCACAAAGAGCAGGCTAACTGTCATTCACACCCAAGACATGCATACTAAGAGACATGTTCTGTAAGAGACATATGGGACAAAGCAACACATTTTTTTGCTCTTATATAGTATCTTGTATTTGATCTTAACGGATACGTTTTTGATCGTTAAAGAAAAGGTATGGGGATGACACCACAGGCATGATCTTGCTAGAGAGAACCTCCAAGTTTTATTTCAATACAAGCACACAGAAAGTGGCACATTAGTGTTAACCTACATCACAAGTTTGGCTCTACCCTTCACTCTGAAACCTACTGGAAGGCACCAAAACACCATTGCACTTTGACGACGGTAGACTACACCCCTTACATAAAATTAACTAGACTCATCCCCTAGACATTCCCCTTAACACAAAACACAACAAACTTTAACAATAACTAATTTACTCCACTAAAACAGACCCAAAACACCCCAAATAACACCCCAATGCAGTAGCAGTGCATGCTGGGAGCACCCCCCCTACTCCAACTCAATCCACTACAAAGTCTGTGAGACACCGAGGTCGCTGGTGCTGCCTCCGAGGCGAGCCTCCATCACCTTCAACAACAGGAGGAGAACAAACAGGGGGCTGAGGCTTGTCCTCACCCCGCGTCCCCTCCTGAGTCGCTCCCATAAGCCAGTAAAGCCGGTACCGGTGGAGCACTACCACCCTCGCCCTTCTGCTCAGCCACACCCGGTAAGTCACCTCCGATAGTTTTTCCAAAACAACACAGGGGCCTTCCCAGTGCGACATCAGCTTAGGCGGCAGACCCCTCTTTTTCTCAGGGCTGTACACCCAAACCTTCTCCCCAGCCCTAAAATTCTTGCCACGGGCGCGCAAATCATATGCTTGCCACTGTACCAGCCCCCACCAGTGCCTGGCGGGTGAGCCCATGCACCACCAGCAGCCTCTCATGCAGGTGGTAAAAGTACTCCAAACCCAGCTTACCAGGTACCTCTGGCTCAGGCGGAGCTCCGAACACCAAGTCCACAGGCGTCCTCAGTTGTATCCCGAACGTCAGTGCTGCCGTAGTGGACTGTGTTGACTCCTGGACTGCTACGCGGTATGACCATAAAACCAGGTGCAGGTGGCGATCCCAGTCTGGGATTGCCACCTGGAGTAGGGGGGAGTAGGGGGGGTGCTCAACCGGACCTTGGCCACGCAGGTGGAGAGGTGTAGTGCAGGTCTTTTGCACCCCCAAATGGCTACAAACCTCTCTGAACACTTCCGCCTTAAAGTTCTGGCCCTGGTCACTATGCAATTCCTCCAGAACTCCGAAACAGGAAAACATCTTGCAGCTATAGTCACTGTGCTCTGATCAGGCATGGCGTAGGCCTCTGGCCACTTACTAAAGTAGTCCATAGCCACAATCACATAATGGTTTCCCTTATCCGTCACTGGAAACGGCCCCAACACATCCACAGCGCCCCGCTCCATAGGAGCCCCCACCCGATAATCCTGCAAGGGTGCTCTAGAATGCTGTGATAGTCTCTTCTGCACGGTGCAGGTGTCGCATCAGTGCACAAACACATCCATGTGGCAGCCAGGCCAGTAAAACCGGCCACACAGGCAGTTCAATGTTTTTGCTGTATCATAGTGCCCTGCACCCGTGGCCCCATGGACCATAGTGAGCACCACTATCCGCAAGGACCCAGGAACAACAAGCTGGAGCGTCGTCTTCTGGTTGTCCACCCGTGTCCACCCGCGGTACAACAAGCCATCCCGGACAACAAGGTTACTCCACTGGGAAACTACCACCTTCAGTTCCTGGCCAGCATCAGAGATATCTGCCAAAACTGGACACTGATCAGCCTGCAGCCACTGTAAAATCTGACTCAGGTTATCATCTCTGTCCTGTTCAATCGTCAGCTGCTGCATGCTCAGCTCCCCAACACTCTCCGTGTGCGCCATGCACACTGCTGCATGTTGTATTGCTGAATTGTAAGCGGCAATGTCTTTCACCTCTATCCTCTCACAGTATTTACATTCCCCCTCTGTGCACGGACGCTGGGACATTGCATCAGCATTCCTGTGCAGCCGCCCAGCACGGTGCTGAATCTCAAAGTCGAAGGTCTGGAGGATCTCCAGCCAGTGAGCTAGCTGGCCCTCTGGCTCCTTGAAGTTCATCAGCCACGCCAGCAATGCATGATTGGTACGCAAATAGAATTTCTGTCCGTACACATAAGGGCGAAATAGTGAACACCGTCTTCGCCCGCGCCTCTGGGGCTAATTCCACTTGCTGACCATGTCCGCTGTTGGCAAGGAGGGCACGCTAACACCTTCTCACAGCCACTGATCGCTGCCGTCCTCTACTGCCAGCGAGCGTAAAACACTCTTCTGCCTCATCATCAGCCGGGGCACACTGGAACCTGCTGGGAAGCCCTCTGCCACCCTCTGCTGCTCCAATGCCGTTTGGCCTTTGTAATAGTCTGACTATGTTTGAGAGGCTCATGGAGCGTGTACTTAGCCAGGTGCAGCGGACAAAGTGTATCGTCTGTTTAGACGATTTATTAGTGCATGCCGAGACCTTCAAGGGGTGGTGCAGAACTTAGAAGAAGTGCTTGGGGCCATTTGTGCAGCAGGGCTTCAGTGAAACCCGAAGAAGTGTGCGCTGTTTAAAAGGGAAGTTGCGTTCCTGGGACACGTAGTCAGTAGCAAGGGAATGTGAAAGAGGTGTGTAGCTTCCTGGGGTTAGCCTCGTAGTACTGACGTTTCGTGTGGGACTTTGCGTTGGCCGCTACATCGGTTGACGGAGAAGGCGGGAGCATCCAGGTGGTCCGGGGAGTGCGAAGCCACATTCACACAGCTGCGGGAGGCAAACCTTTTATAGTACACACAGACGCGAGTGATGTGGGTGTTGGCACAGCAAACCATGGAAGCCAGGAAGCACATAGTGGCATATTACAGCCACGCTTTGGGTTGGCCAGAGTGGAATTACTGTGTAATGCATCGCGAACTCTTGCCTGTGGTCCAGAGCTTCCACCACTTTCGGCTGTACCTGTGCAGACAAAAATTCTGTCTCCGCATCAATCATGTGTCATTGACGTGGCTTTTGAGATTCAAAGTTCCGGAGGGGCAGCTCGCATGGTGGTTAGAGGCACTACAGGAATATGATTATGAGGTGCAGCACAGACCAGGTCGGCAGCACTGTAATGCGGATGCGCTATTGCGCCGCCCATGCATAGTCGAGGACTGTTGCTATTGCAGGCGCGCAGAGAAAAAGGAGCAGGTGATTGAGCTGAGTGCAGCTGTCATGAATGATGCGGTGACCGAGGTGGACTCAGAGAGGCTGCCCTGAGTGGGATGAGACATCAGCCGCCGACTTGGAGTTGAAGGCATATTGCTCGCAGTGGGGGATACTGGCGTTAAAGCAGGGTCTCTCTTACCACCGTTGGCGGCACCCGGATGGTGAGCGTGAGCTTTGGCAATTGTTGGTACCGCACGCCCTGCAAGAGGATATGTTTAAGACAGTAAATGGTGTGGTGGGGGTCGGACATTTTGGCGTGAACAAAACGTTAACGCAGCTCCGCAGCAGCTTTTACTGGCCAGTCTGTCGGCAAGACGTTGAACGGTTCGTCCATTGCTGTGATGCCTGCACCGCTAAAAAGGGACTGAGAGGACAGTCATGGGCTCCAATGCAGCCCTCTGTGGTGAGGGCTCCCATGAAGCAGGTAGGCGAAGACATTTTGGGTCCATTTCCTCAGACCAAGCTGGGGAACCGCTATGTGCTAGTAGCAATGCAATACTTTATAAAGTGGCCAGAGGCTTATGCGGTAGCTGACCAGAGCGCGACCACAGTGGCAAATAAGCTAGTGGAGTTTTTTTTGTCAATTTGGGTTGTGCCGGAAAAGTTACAAAGTGACCAGGGGCGGAACTTTGAGGTGCAGGTGTTTGGGGACATATGTCACTGGCTGGGCATCCACAAGACTTGCACCACGCCGCTCCACCCACAGAGTGATGGGCTGGTGGAGTGGTTTAACTGCACTTTAGCGACCCAGCTGACAATCCTGGTGGCAGAACACCAGCGAGACTGGGACAGACACTTACCCCTGGTCCTGTGGTCATACCACACCGGCGGGCAGGAAAACACCCAGAGCACACTGGCAGCACTCATGTTTGTTTGTAAGCTGCGCACACCAGTGGACCTGGTGTTCGGACCCCCCGAGCCAGAGATTAAGGGGCCCACCAGGGCTGGACTACATGCACAGGCTGCAAAGTCAGCTGAGGGTGGTGCATGAGTTGGTGAGAAGTCGCCAGGGTGCAGCTACGGCCTGACAGAAGCGGACGTATGACATGCCCAGCCGAAGGCACGACTTTGCACCAAGAGACTTGGTCTACCGTGCAGGACCCTGGCCACCCGGAGCTACTGGACACAGATGGTAAGTTGAGGGACCTGGGGGAACGGGGAGCGAGTTGTAGGGCACTGTTCTGGCCCAGGAGGACACACCACGGGCTCCCCGATGGTGCAACTTGCTGCCTCAACCAAGAGACTTTATTGTGGACTCGTGGGGTGGCCGTGGACAGCGCTCCCCGTCGGAGGGGGATGTGTGACGAGCTGGCAATCACACTGGTTCCCATAAGCCTTTGCAGGACAGCAAATTGGCCAGTTGGCCTGGGACTGATGTATCTCCAAGCTTAACTTCTGGCATACGCTATTAATATTGGGACAGGTATGTGTTTTTAATCCTGAACCTGTTTTTATGTGGTGTCAGGATATTATGATTGGCCTGTTTGAACTTGTGTTTTAGAGTATTACACTGCAGTCAGGGATAAGCTGTTGCATGCATTGTTTGCCCAGGCTGTTTTAAATTATTTATATACTACCCATTTAGGAGTTAAGTGCTGCTTTATTCAGTGTGCTGGTTCATAAGCTAGCTGCAAAATACCTATAGATTCATTAACAAGAACAGGGTATACTGGAGCAAGCATGGATTTATTTTTAGATTTAGTCATCTATGCTAGCTATGACATAAAAATGTATTAGCCTGCTAACTAAGCATGCTAGGTTCTTTGTTTGACTCTTACTAAACATTAGCATTTGCTAGCTGCTTATTAGCCATTGGTTCTTAATAGTGTAATATTCAACTGAACACAAATATTTATTTGTGTGTTTGATTTATCAGTCCATATGGCTATGGTGTATGGCTAGCTGCTTTTCTCTGCACCGTGTGAATGTGGTGCTGCTCATAGTTTATTTATTTTTCTTCCTTTGTTTTTGTGCATTTTGATTTCCTCTAGCCTGCATGCTGTAGACTAAGTGTAATGTTACACTGTATGTGAGATTGCTTGTACGCCACAGGCTAGAGTGGGTTTAACCTAGATGTTGATTGCGCATGGTAGCCTAATGTGTTTGAGGGAGATTACACTGGAAAGCTGGATTCCCTAGCCACTTTTTTTTGTTTGTTAACAATTGAAAATCTTGTAGTGCTACATAGTGTGAAGCTCCTTTGGCCTTATCACTTAAAGTACCTATTGTAAAGGTTGCAGGGTATTGAACTGAAGTGTATATTAGTGTAAGTGTGTTTGCACAGTCATGTGTGGTATAGAAACCCTAGCTTTCCACCAGTGTGTCTACCCTCCCTTGGTTCAACAGGCCTAATATGTTGGTGATTTGTTTTCTCTTTCTTTCATCTCCCCTTTTTTTGTTTGTTGTTTACTGTCCCTTTCTTAACATTAATGTAGTGACCTATTTAATTGGTGACCAACCAAGCTACCTAAAAGAATATTTATTAAAAGTTTGATTAAAATATTTTAAAAAGTAAGAATGCCTACTTTTGTAACAGAACAAATGCACACAATTAGGCAATGAAAGGCTTCTCATAAACACACTAAATGCAAAAGGGTTTATCAACACACAAAGTTTGGCTAAAATATGAGGCTACAGATGATAATAAACTAAGAGCCGTTTGGGAGTCAAAAGAACCAACTTTTCTTTGGGAGCCATGCCACAAGAGCCAGCTCTCTGAAAAGAGCCAAAATTCCCATCACTATAGCCTGCAAACATAAAATGTGAACTGCGTTCAGTCTTGCGAGAGTGAACGTCACTCACTGTAACGTTCATAATTTGTAAACCGACTCGTTCAGTTCAGTGTTCACGATAAATAGGAACGTGTTCAATGAACACTGTTCATTGAGCGCATTCATGCACAGCACTGCTGCCAGTGGCGGCAACACAGACGCTGTCTTAACTCCAGTACCCCCACCGCGACCAATAAGCTTTTAGCTCTGAGTCTGCGGCAGCTATCTCATCCCACTCGGGGCAGCGCGACTGTTCTAACCACTGCCGTACCTGGCTTAAAGTCAGATCGCTCACCTGCCCACGCTACAGCCTCTCTGAGTCCACTCCGGTCACCGCGTCGGTCGTGATAGCTACTCTCAGCTCAGTCACTTGTTCTTTTTCTTTTGCGCGCCTGCAGTAACGACACTCCTCGATCATACACGGACAGCGCGACAGCACATCCACATTACAGTGCTGTCGAACTGATCTGTGCTGCACCTCGAAGTCATACTCCTGTAACGCCTCTAACCACCACGCAAGCTGCCCCTCAGGGTTTTTAAAACTCAGCTGCCACGTTAGCGACGTGAGATCCGTTTGGTGGTTCAGCCGAAAGTGGCGGAGGCTCTGGACTACTGCCAAGAGTTCTCATTGCGTCATGCAGTAATGTCTCTCAACGTCAGGGAGGGGGGATCTGTCAGGCGTACATGCTGCTGCAGCCGCTCTGGTGAAAGGGCCCTAAGAAATGCGTGTGATGGTGTGAAACGCGGGTAGGCTTGGCGAGC
The DNA here is from genome assembly GCA_037974365.1 of Hydrocynus forskahlii. Classification (NCBI taxonomy): domain Eukaryota; kingdom Metazoa; phylum Chordata; class Actinopteri; order Characiformes; family Alestidae; genus Hydrocynus; species Hydrocynus forskahlii. Next base: position 6,123,332 of record JBBPCX010000023.1, on the reverse strand, counting down.
ACAGTTCTGCAGGTCTCCGGCGAGTGCACCCCATGTCTCGCCAGTCTTTCACCGTCTCTGTCCCAGCCAATCTCTTGCTGTCTTTTCCCTCTCTGGCTGGCCGAATCTCTGCCGTAGCGCTGCCACCAGCTGTCCAAAATCCCGGCATTCACTGAGTGTTCAATCATCCCTCACTATCCCCCGGCCAATAACACTCTGGAGGATGGTGACGGATGAGAAGGTCTCAAACCACAAATAACACACATTAAACACATAATAATACACTAACACACAGAACACACCTCTGCCCCCTGTAATGTCCCCAAAAACACACAAACAGGCCAACTGGCCACTCTGTCTGGCCGCAAAAGGCTCATGGGAGCCAGTCTTATCGGGCCAGCTCGTCACAGTACACATACTTAAAAAGTAGAGAGTTCAAGGTTTCTAGTGGTTGTTACTTATATGTTTTTAGGATAAAACGCACGGAGCTTTAGATGATTGTTTTGGAAAACTGAAAAGGATCCATTTTTGGATCCTCCGACCGAGGGTTAACATTTACTTTGTTTGGTCGGGAACTTTGGACTTTTCAGTTTGGTCCAAACCAAAATAGCAGATGTGAAAGGAGCCTTTGACAATGTACAGTGCAACCAACAGTAGCAGAGTAAAAAAGTGTGCAAAAAAAATGCAAAATTTGAGCCATAAAATATACAAAAGAATTGTGCAAAAGTAGTATCAATAGAAGCAACAGCATAAAAAACCTTTTTGGATGGGACTGTCACACACACCGGGTTGCGTGACGTCATTCAGCATCAGAAGTAACTCACGTGTAGGGTATATAAACAGGAAATAGGTGATTATCTGTACACAGACATTGGAGTTATGTGCCCAGCTCATTCTCCTCTCCTCTTGGTACCGTCAGTATTCTGCCAGTCAGAAACCTCTCTTTGCATACGCTTCTGTGAGTGTGTGAGAACGCGGATTCCTTGGTGGAAATCTCTACTCCTCTCTGGAGCGTTCTCAGAGTAAAGCACGTTGATTACCGGCTCTTTCGTGTGTATCTGCGACTGGGCTAATCCTCTACGCTACAACTGGGCCACCTTTCAGTCATTCAGGTCAGTCTCCGTGACAGGGACTTTCAGAACAAGCCAGAAGTAGGCTATCGAAGGTGTCACACGCACCAGTCATGTGAGATCAAACAGGCACTGGAAGTGACTTGTGTCCCAGAGTATATAAACAGGAAGTAGGAATTAATCTGCACTCAGACATTGGGTCTCATGCCGGCTCTTCACCAGCCCTTATTTCTTTTGGTACTGTAAGTACTCTGGTTCCTAGGAACTCCTTTATGTACTCTGTGTGTATGTGTGTGTGAGAACATTGGTTCCTGGTGGGAATCTTTACTCCTTTCTGGAGCTCTCTAAGATCAAATCACGTGGTTACGAGTTCTTTCATGTTTGTCCACAACTGGGCTCTTCCTCTACGCTACATTGGGTGACCAGTTCAGATCATTGTTGTGTCCTCCGAGACAGAATTTCTGAGTCCACTGTGATCCCAGCGGCCTTTGCTTGTCTTGTGGACACGGTGAACAGACAGGCAGCTGAATCCTGAACCTGAAGCAGGAGACTGTGTGTCTGCATATGCAGCTCACAGACCTGCAGAAGGCTCATCGGTAGCTTGCTGCCATGCATCCATTGTTGCAAGCGGCAGTCCAAATTCATCCTCAACCTGCCATACCTAAGACGTCTCTCACAGAGAAATGGAACGGATTTGATGGGAAGTGTGATGTTTTTCTTACTAATCTCTCACTTATTTTTGAGTTCCAGCCAACCCATTACCCCACCGACCGCAACACGATCACATTTCTCATCTCCCTCCTGACCGGGCATGCAGCTGAGTGGGCTACAGCTGTTCTGAAGTCCAACTGTGACAAAGTCCAACTGTGACCGGGCAGTAAGTAAATATACTGCAGACTTCTGCACGCTCACCGTGCAGACTACTAGGAGTGACACTGCTCTCCGCACTGCCTACTACAAGGGACTGGCACCATGTCTTAGGGACGAGCTGGCTGGGAGAGAACTCCTTGAAACATTGGAGGGAATGATGCAGTTGGCCCTAAGAGTGGATCTACGCATCTGTTCTCGGCCCAAGACCTTCACACGTGCCTTGCCTCCAGCCATGATTTGGACCAGACCACCACAGGAACATTCTACTTCCTGCCTTTGGCACCCCCCAGGACAATTGTTCCATGTTGGTGACAGGATTTACCTCTCAACCCACAACATTCACCTGCACACCATCTACAAGAATTATTTATTAGTTCTCCAAGAACTAATAAATATCACGTTCGGAATGACAGTCTGTGCCTGTGCCTCTTTCTACTCCTTTCTCTCTGGTCTCCTCCAGAGCTCACAGGGTACGCAAGCTTGGAAGATGATGGGATCATGTACGGTTGGAGCAGGCAGCGGGAGGATCCGCTGGTGGTTCTGGACTCTACTGCCTGATGTTCCTGTCTCCAAGACGGTGAGGAGGTCCCGGAGGAGGAGGAAAGCCTGGGCCAGATCCAAGACGGCGGTTTCCATGCTGGCTATCACCCGATCAACTCTGCCTGACTGCCAACCGTCTCATCCACCACTCCGGCAGTACGATCGCCTCCTCGGTCTCTCCCGGCAGCATGAACGCCAGTCAGCGCGATCGTCTCCTGCCACTTCGCTCAGCCCATTTCAAGTCAGTCCCATAATGTTTTTCATCCCAGCTCTCTCTGCGACCCCATCCAGCCTCTCGACTCTTTCTGCAGCCACTCCAATCAACTCAGTAGCCACCGAGTTGACACAACAGGCCACAGAGCCACCGAGCCAAGTCACAGCAGCACCACAAAGCCAAGCTGCCACATCCCTGGGTCAAGTAGCTCTGACTTTGGAGAGGGTTCGGACTACTCCTGTTCCCACTCCAAGACGGTTCCTCCATTCCACGTCGGCCCCGGGCAACCTCAACTTCCACCGTTGAAAATCACACTGGTCTCCGTGGCCCCAGCGTGCAGCTCTCCGCCCGTGGCCCTGGTGCGCAGCTCTCCGCCCAAGGCCCCAGCATGCAGCTCTTCGCCCATGGTCCCAGTGTGCAGCTTTCCTCACCAGGTTCCAACCCAAGTTCCAGCACCAGTCTCCACATCCGTCACCCAAACTCCAGCACCAGTCTCCACACCAGCCACCCAAGCTCCAGTTCCAGTCTTCACGCCAGCCACCCAAGCTTCAGCTGTAGTCTTCACATCAGCCACCCAAGCTCCAGCTCCAGTCTTCACCCCAGCCACCCGAGTTCCAGCTCTAGTCTCCACACATGCCACCCTAGCTCAGAGCCGGTTCCCGCATTGGTCATCACCTCAGCTCCTGAACCAGCACCGGTCCCCGCACTGGTCCCCGCACCGGTCCCGCCAACTCCAGTGCCAGTTCCCATACTGGCCTCAGCTCAAGAACAAGCGTCTCAGCTCCAGATCCTGCGCCGGTTCCCGCACCGGTCTCAGCCTCAGCTCCTGACAATGTGCCAGTTACCACACCGGCTGCCTCAGATCCTGACCCTGCACTGTTTCCCCACACCGGCTGCCTCAGATCCTGACCCTGCACCGGTTCCCGCACCAGCTGCCTCAGATTCTGACCCTGCGCCGGTTCTCACACCAGCTGCCTCAGCTCCTGACCCTGTACCAGTCCGCACACCGGTCTCACCGACCCCAGCACCGGTCGCCGCACCGGTCTCAGTGTCGCCAGCCGTGGCTCCCGCCCCGGTCTCCACCTTAGCAGCTGTGGCTTCCTCCCTGGCCTTGGCTCCACCTGCCGTGGCTCCTGTCCTGGGCTTGGCTCCACCTGCCACGGCTCGCGTCCCAGCCTGGGCTCCCGTGACAGTGACTCTCCCTCTGGCCTCTATTTCAGACCAGAGGTCTCAGGTTTCTCCACCTCCTCCGCCGCCTCCTTGTGGAGGTGGACTTCATTTTCCCCTCATCCTCCCCCCCACTGTTGTTGTGTGGGCTGGGGGGTCTGGTTCAGCACCCCGGAGTGGCGCCGTTAGGGGGGGTACTGTCACGATACCAGTCAGCAGCCGCTAGAGGTCGCTGTAGGAGTAGGAACTGGCCTCCACCTCCCGCAGCTGACTCTAGTTACCCTTTAATTGCTCCTTTCTGTGCATTGGTCCTTAGCCCTCTGTCTCTTGTATTTAAGTTAGTTAGTCCTTAGTTCTGGTTATGGGAGCATACTTTCACCTTTGTCTTGTTCAGTGTCCTTCTCTTGTCTCTATCTTTAGTGTTTGGCCCCTGTAACAGTTTTCTGTACCAGTTTCCATCTACAAACCAATCAATGTCAAGTATAGATAAACGTAGCACAGGATGGAAGTGATGTCATGCACAGTTCTTTATTGCACTTGCAAAATTACAATGTGAAACCAAAACTACCTAGATGAAACACAACTTAACAAAAACATAAACCTTGGGGTAGACCTGTGTCTGGACTTTCAGGTGTAGATTCCTTGATTGCAAGATAATGATTTCCTTAATCAAAGCTACATAAAAAACTATATAGAACTATTCTTTTAAACATTATTTTTTTTACATATGTTTATATTTTACAGTAGTTTCATGGTTTTTTAAATTGGTAAACATATGACCTAGATGACCTCCAAGTGTCCAGAAGTCATTAAAACAGCAGATTATTACAATTAAATTGTATAATTTATTCACCAGTGGCATCAAGAGAATGTTCATTTAACAAATAATTTTGCTGTTAAAATATTTTTGCAAGTACAGTTTGATACAGGGAAAGGCAAGTTAAAGTTACAGAAGGCATAGAAGTTACACTGATAAAAAATATGCTTGAACAAGAGATCTGACAGTGGACTGACAGTTTCTAGAGGGAAAAAGTAAACGTAAACCCTCCTTTTCAGGCATGCACTGTTTGCAGCCAGAGGCATCTTCCATCCTCTGGACGATGGTATTCTCATGAGCACCGTAATCACAATGCATCTATCAACCATAAATATTCTCTGATAAATACAGATATTACTTCAGGGGAAATTTCATTATAATAAGAATACTAATTTTAGTGAATGTCCAGCCAATTAAGCTCTTGCTTCTAGCATTAAAATATCCATTGCATGCTCCCATATTATTTTAACATGCTGATCAAAGTTTCATCTTGCCTGTGGTATTGCCTAAGAATGTATTGATCAAAGGCCCCTTTGGATTTAAAATATTGATATAAAGCTGTGGTGCAAGGGCAAATTAAAAGTAAAACATACCTTGTATATCCTCAGTTCATTACTAATGGAGAAAGAAAAAACACATGGAACTAACTTTCTCTAAATCGGGATGTGTTTTCTAAGAAATGATTACAAAAATGCAACAAATACATTGCTCTGAATTGCAATGAGAGCAGGATGCTGTACAGAGACAGCTGACTCCTCCGGCAGAACTTCAACCACGTCTCGGGGGAGGTGGGGGATATTGAGTCCAAATGGGCCATATTCTGCCCTCCAACTGATTCCTCCGGCAGAACTTCAACCACGTCTCGGGGGAGGTGGGGGATATTGAGTCCAAATGGGCCATATTCTGCACCTCCATTGTTGAGGCGGCTAACCGTAAGATGGTTGGTGCCTGTCGTGGCGGTAATTCCCAAACCCGCTGGTGGACACCGGCAGTAAGGGATGCCGTCAAGCTGGAGAAGGAGTCCTATCAGGCCTTTTTGGCTTGTGGGAGTCCGGAGGCAGCTGGCAGGTACCGGCAGGCCAAGCGGAACGCAGTTTTGGCAGTTGCTGATGCAAAAACTCAGGCGTGGGAGGAGTTCGGAGAGGGAGAATGACTTCTGGACAGCTTTGAGGAAATTCTGGTCCACCATCCGGTGTCTCAGGAGGGGGAAGCAGTGCAGCATCAACACTGTATATGGTGGGGATGGGGCACTGCTGACTTCAACTCGGGACATTGTGGGTCTGTGGAAGGAATACTTCAAAGACATCCTCAATCCCACCAACATGCCTCCCATTGAAGAAGCAGACTCTGGGGATTTGGGGTGGATTCTCCTATCACAGGGGCTGAAGTGAAGGTGGTTAAAAAGCTCCTCTGTGGCATGGCCGCAGGGGTGGATGAGATCCACCCAAAGTTCCTCAAGGCTCTGGATGTTGTGGGGCTGTCCTGGTTGATCTGCAACATCGCATGGACATCGGAGGCAGTGCCTCTGGATTGGCAGATCGGGGTGGTGGTGCCCCTCTTTAAGAAAGGGGGATCACACTCCTCAGCCTCCCCAGGAAAGTTTATTCAGGAGTGCTGGAGAGGAGAGTCCATCGGGTAGTCGAATCGCGGATTCAGTATCAGGTGTCGAACACCTTAATAAGGGTTGTTCGGTCCCTGTACAACCGATGCCAGAGCTTGGTCCACATCGCCGGCATTAAGTCAGACTTGTTCCCTGTGGGGGTTGGACAGGGCTGCCCTTTGTCACTGATTCTGTTCTTCTTTCATGGACAGAATTTCTAGGCGCAGCCAGGGTGTTGAGGGGGTCCGGTTTGGTGACCTCAGGATCGGGTCTCTGCTTTTTGCAGATGATGTGGTTCTGTTGGCCTCATCAGGCCGTGACCTTCAGCTCTCACTGGAGCAGTTCACAGACAAATGTGAAGCGTCTGGGATGGGGATCAGCACCTCCAAATCTGAGACCATGGTCCTTAGCCGGAAAAGGGTGGAGTGCTCTCTCCGGGTCGGGGATGAGATCTTTCCTCAAGTGGAGGAGTTTAAGGATCTCGGGGTCTTGTTCACGAGTGATGGAAAGATGGAGTTGGAGATAGACAGCATCAGCAGTGATGCAGGCGCTGCATCGGTCTGGCGTATTAAAGAAAGAGCTTCACTGAAAGGCTAGGCTCTCGATTTAGTGGTTGATCTACATTCCTACTCTCAACTAGGGTCACAAGTTGTGGGTAGTGACTGAAAGAATGAGATCGCGGATACAAGCGGCCAAAATGAGTTTCCTCCACAGGGTGGCTGGGCTCTCCCTTAGAGATAGGGTGAAAAAATCAGTCAGCTGGGAGGAGCTCAGAGTAGAGCTGCTGCTCCTCTACATCGAGAGGAGTGAGATGAGGTGGCTCGGGCATCTGGTTAGGACGCCTCCTGGACAACTCCCTGAGGAGGTGTTCCGTGCATATCCCACCGGGAGGAGACCTCGGGTGAGACCCAGGATGCGCTGGAAAGACTATGTCTCTCGGCTGGCCTGGGAACGCCTCGTGGTCGCCCTGGAACAGCTGGATGAAGTGGCCGGGGAGAGGGAAGGCTGGGTTTCCCTGCTTAGGCTGTTGCCCCCGCAACCCGACTCTGGTTAAGTGGGAGAAAATGGATGGATAGACTTTGTAATTACTGGGCACATTAATATGAAATTGTTTAACTCTTCTCCACCAGTTTTCTTTTTGTTACTTTATATTATGCAAAGTTTGAGTGTTTTGGTCAAATTGTGTCCAGTATATGGCATAAAGAATGTGGATACCTGGCCATCATACCTATATGGACTTATGAGACATTCCAAACTGAGGCTACTAATACGGAGTTTTGTGCTCATCCTCCCTTTATAGCCATAACAGCCTCCACTCTTTTGAACAGGCTGATTTTGCCCAGTCAGTCAAAACTGTAAACATTCTGTGGATTCTGGACAGTAAAAGATTCTGACAGCAGGTCTCTGGAGGTCCTCCACTCCAAACGTTTCAAATCATTTATATGGACCTCATGTTGGAACAGGAAAGGTAATATAAAAGTATCTGCTCTCTTAGCCTCTGCCAACCCATATTTGTCCATCAGGCCGCCAGATAGTGAGGTATAATGCAGCACTCCAGAGAACTTTTCACAGCATGGTTTACCCTCATGGAATTGCTCGGCCATGAAAACTCATTTCATGAAGCTTCTGAAGCAGAGTTCTTGTGCTGATGTTGCTTCCAGAGGCAGTAGTGAATGACACAACAGCACTCAGTACCCTGCTCCATGAGACATTGAACCACATAGCACATTATGAAATATTTAAGTATGAATTAAATTTTTAAATATCTCAAATAAATTGTGTCATGGATCACACTGGGCATTCTTTCATTTCTGTCAATCCACTTGGACTTTTAATTTCTAATACCTCAGAGCAACACTGTGAGGTGTGGTTGCATAAACATCATGAATATAGAAAGATTATCAGGGGGTAACCTTAACTCTAATATTTCAAATTGCTGAAGTATGAAACATATAAATTAGACAGATGTTTTCTCATGAAGCAAAACTCCCATTACAAACACCAAATGTATGCTTGTTGGAAAAAAATAGAAGCATTTTAATAAATGCTTAAAATAAATCTTTTAAGCATCAGGCTGGATCTGTTTTGCAATTGGGTTATATGGCAGCAAGTATCACAGAGAATGCTGCAGGTACTTTTTAACAAGGGTTGCTGAAGTTTTAATGTCATTTTTACCAAAAATGTAGTGTGCCTGCTCACTCTAAGATACCCCTTGCTGTCTTTAGTTTCCATGACAGAAATTTGTGTGAACAATGTTGAAAAACAGAAATGTTTGCAGCATGTTAGCAGTTAGCAGCATCAAGCTTTGGGCTTGTGTAGGTTACAAGACATAAATGAACTTCTGGGGAGCAAGGCTGACACATGTGTTTGTGTCTGAACCCTAGTATCAAGAAGGGTAGCAGTGCTAGCTTCATCTCATGTGGAAATGTGAAAGAAAGCTTAAATCAGTCCCCAAATAACCAGCTGGGAGGCATGCCTCAGAGTAAGAGCAATCTACTCTTTTTATGTTGTTTGTGGCTGTAGGTGACTGGTTTAATAGAGCTTATGCAAAGATCCTTTAAAATGTTCTTCACACTCACACATCATCTGTGAACATTATACATCACTGAGGTCCCCTTCTCATCTGTTTAACTACCATAAAGCTCCTGCATGTGCTCCTCATCTCTAAGCCAAAGCTAATACTACACTGCTCAAAAAAATAAAGGGAACACAAAACCAAGACATCCTAGATCTGAATGAATGAAATATTCTTATTAAATACTTTGTTCTTTACATAGTTGAATGTGCTGACAAC
>JBBPCX010000023.1:6103577-6114181 GCA_037974365.1 Hydrocynus forskahlii | reverse complement strand
TATTGGGGATGTCTTGCTAATTGCCTATAATTTCCACCTGTTGTCTATTCCATTTGCACAACAGCATGTGAAATTGTGAATCAGTGTTGCTTCCTAAGTGGACAGTTTGATTTCACAGAAGTGTGATTGACTTGGCGTTACATTGTGTTGTTTAAGTGTTCCCTTTATTTTTTTGAGCAGTGTACTTGCTCAGACTCAGAAACTGAAATGTTGTTCCTACATATGCTAACTAGAGACTCCTGTTATCCAGTCAGGAAGGCAATTTTTCTTTAGGGTTTTTTCACACTTGGTCCATTTCAGCCCTTAAAGCAAACTCAGGTCGATTCGTCAGCATTTTTTTTGTATATGTGAACACACCAAATGAACTCAGACCCCTCTGACCTTTCGGTCTCTAGGCTTGCAATAGGTAGATCACGTGGTACAGTCCCAGGAAAAGACAACAGACAATAAAGAAATAAACTAAAAATATGAATAAATGATAATAAGAAATAAAAACCCAATAAATGAATAAACAAATAAATAAAGGAACTTAGAGATTCTTGTCAAAATCAAGTTTCTCTACCAAGTTGCACAGCCTCAAAGCATTATTGCTCTCTATCAGAAAGATAGTAGCATAGATATTTGTGGAAAATGGACGTTTGGTAGAGCATTTAACCATCTAGAAAAAATGATGAATTCCCAAGAATGGTGAATGTGAAGAAACAATGGTGCCAGATTGGATGAGGAACTAAAGTGTGAACAGAAAAATAACTAAGAATGCATCTGAGCTGAAGTGGACCAGAAAGAGAACCGTGTCCCCTTTCAAATGAACTCACACTGTTGGCATAAAAAGACCCGAGTTCCCTTTCTGTTGGTCCACTTTAAGAACCACTTCTAGAGAACCGAGTTTGGTTCCTTTAAAGAGGATTATACATGAAAACACTCTTAACCATCTACTCTCGTATGGAGAAAAAAAATCCCAAGAATGGGGAACATGAAGAGACAGTGGAACTAAAGTATGAACAGAAAAAGACTTGTGGCCCCATCTGAGCTGAAGTGGAGCAGAAAGTGAACCGAGTCCCCTTTCAAATAACCGAGTCCCCCTTTAACATATTCTACCCATCTTTTCCCACTGTTGTTCGCACCTGTGGTGTGTTGCCATTCCTCTCAACCTCATCTTGTAAATGTGTCTTTTGATCTACTTGACTTTTCTGACATTTGGATTTACCTTACCCAGTTGGCTGTAAAAACTAGTTACTATATGATCTGTTACCATCTGTGCACTAAACAGCTAACCTCAATCTAGTAATGTTTTGAAGATAGTTATTTTCTTCCCTGACTAAGACTAACATGATTTTCTCCACTGGGAAATCTGTCATAAACCTAGATAGTAAAATGTATTCAGAATAAAAGAACATTTTGGGTCAACCATACCATATCTGCCACACAGAACAAATAAATTAATTAATTCAAACACATTTATTTTTGTCTCATTTTTTCCTGCCTGCACTTTTTATGCTTCAGGTCAGAAACTTCCATTCTTATGCTTAGTTTAGGGCTTAGTGCTAGAAGCAACTTTCAGATCATCTCCATGTAAATTCAGGATGAAAAGGGTTGAATGGCTTGGCACTCAGAAATATGAACATCCAGTACAGTCTGGGAATGTCGTATCATTACCTCTTAACTAATTTTCTACCCCTGCAGGATAGTTGCTTTCTGTTTAAAGGTCCCATGGCATGAAAATTTCACTTTATGAGATTTCCCCTAGCCTGCCTATGGTCCTGCAGTGGCTAGAAATGGCGATAGGTGTAAAGAGTGCCTTGATCATCCTGCTCCCACTTTGAGAGAATGACAGCTCAGATGGCCCAATCTGGAAGGTTACCTCCCCTTTCTCATGCTTTGTCCGCTTTGCCCGCCCAGAGAATCCCCCCCCCAAAAAAAAAAATTAGCCACAATCACTGTCAATGCGATTGTGTGAGAGACCACTTTTTCCTCTGGTGACACTGTGGCTGGCAAACGAGCGAAGCATGGCAGATGCTCGGTGCTTAGATATACAAATGAGCACACATGTATTTTTTAAGTTCTTTTATGCGTGCCTCTGAAGAACCAGTGGGTTAATTTTATTTTCTCTGGAAATGCGCATGTCTGCACCAAACATTTTGCTGATGTTTTCACAACTTGGGCTGAGTTTAAACTTCTTCAGGTGCTTCTCCATCTGGATCAGATTCTGGGTCAAACTGGAAAGCTTGAACGACTGCATGTCTGCGAGCCTTTGCTATACACTGTAAACATTAGCGCATGGTAGTCCTACTGTGGCCGAAAGTTGGCCCTTCCTCCACATTCCACCTTGCCTCTCTCCTCCTCATTATCATTTAAAGCTACAGACACAGAAATGGCACATCCTAGGGCAGGGGTGCCCAAACCTGTCCAGAGAGGGCCGCTGTGGGTGCAGATTTTTGTTCCAACCAAAAAGAAGCCACACTCGAGTAACCAAGACCAACTGATTACAGAGGTGGAATTAGGTGTGTCTCCTGCTTGGTTGGAATGAAAACCCACAGCGGCCCTTTCTGGACAGGTTTGGGCACCCCTGTCCTAGGGAAATCTCATTGTGTGATTAGCTCGAAGTGGCTGTAATTCTGCACCAAGCCTGAATTTTGGAAAGAGACTTCAGATACAGTATTAGGGGACAACTAAGACCTATTTAAAAGCATACCAAAGCAGCATGTCATGGGATTGTAACGCTGTGGTTGTACTTTGTGGTGGAGAAGGAACAGTCAAAAACTCACGACATGCTAGTACTGGGATTTCCACAGTGCTTGTCCTTTACTTAAACACACTCTTCACCAACCTTACAAAGCCCGGTTGAACAACTGCTGGTTTGTCATACATGAAGCGAACAGTATTCATACAGCTCGTGACATTACTTTGTGGTGGGGAGATGAGAAAATCTCAGTCCATGCGGCCAACCTTGCACGCTTCTCCCACACTCCTACAGAGCACGGTGTCGTATACGTAATGACATCATCAAAACATTGGCTCAAGCTGTCTTAAAGAGACACCACACCATTGTGACTGTTACAGGATCTTTAATAAATTAAATTCAATATCATCGTGAATCACTCTCTTGTAACACAGCACAAGATCCTGTAAAAATATACAGTGTCCCCCGTGAAGTCGTGGCTTAGAGTAAACGAACTAATAATTGTTTGCAGAAACAATGGTAAATTAGTGGAAACCGCAAATATCCTCTGGATTTTTTTTTTCCTTTTTGTGGCAATATATAATTTTTCAGTAATTTTAGTGCTAATTTATTAAGAAAAATATAATTTACTAATTTTGTAACAAATATTAAAGTAAATTCAGATACATTTCCAAATAAAATATAGTTGGATAGTTTTTTTAGTACTGTCGAGAGAACACAAAGCAACCGTATATGAAAACACGTATATGAAATCTTGAGATGGTGGAATACACTTGGAGTCAGAGGCGGGAGGTTTGAAAGTAGCCAATCTGAGAGAGTTATTCATTCCTCCTCGCTGCTGACTGGCTCCTGTTCTGTGGCAGATGCAGTCCAGCATTTCTGCAATAGTGTGTGTGCATAAACAGAGATTGGAGAACAAATGCCTTCATGAAGCACTGTTCTCCGCTGACTGAAAATTTGTCAGTCAGATGGTGCCTTTCAACCTGCTGAGGGAGTACAGATACCTGCTAATGCTAACCAGGCGCTAGCTGAACTGAGCCTATAAGCAAGCTGCAAACAGCAAATCCAGACTCATTCCAAATAATAGCTGGTGACTTCAGTCATGTAAATCTGAAGTCAGTCAAGTTCTTCCAGCATATGAACTTTCCCACAAGAGGGGAAAACTACTTGGACAATGTCTACACAAATGTGAGACTCCACACATTGGGGAGTCAGACCATATCACAGTGTTAATGGTTCCAGCTTACAAGTCCCTGCTCAAATGCACCAAACCAGTCCGCAGGAACATCCAAGTGTGGCCAAGTGGCGCAGTTTCAGCTCTCCAAGACTGCTTTACTACGACAGTCTAGGACGTTTTTTGGGAGGCTTCAATGAATAGGGACTCCATCAACCTGGAGGAGTACACAAAATTCCGGGAATTTTCAAAGTTGGACATTTTCCATGGGAATTAATGGGAATTAACAGGAATTTGTGGGAATGAACAGGAATAAATTGGAAGTTTGGGAACATAAAATATAGTTGGTAAAAATATATATTGTAGCATAATCAAAGCTAATGCAAATACAGTTGAGTATCTATGCTATTCCTCAATCACAGGCACATAGCACACAACTTACTGTGGGGCTATTGAGGCCACAGCACAGATACAGACTATTGAAGCCACACATTGGACCCAAGGACTACATAAAGTCAAGTAAGTTTTGATGATATTATGAGGTAGGTAATATTATGTACAGTAGCTGGTAAACCAGACATACAACATGTAAGCTAGCTAGCACAATTTAAAGAGGCTAGCTTATCGTGATGCTAGCTACTGCAAATGTGATTCTGTTTCCTCTGCCTCCCGCTAGATGAGTATAAACATGGCACCGGTGTGTGGCGACTTTGCAGACTTGTTAGTTTTGTATATATTGTCTTGTTTGTATCATTATTTGTACAGGCAGTTTTCTCGCTTATTACATATGACTGACAAACGCTTCTAGAAATAGGTCAAAATATTATGCAAAATGCAATATTTACTGTTTCAGACATGGACGTGCTATCTTTGTTTCACTGTGACCATGTGGCAGGGACTTTAGACTCTGACGAACTATAAACCTGTTTTGAGTTTGCAAACAAAACTACACCAGCACGAGTTCCTGCAGCGCAGAATAACATTGTTCATTATGTATTTGTGGAGAAGATGAAAGCCACTTTCAGTAGAGTCAACTCCCGCAAAGCTGCCTGATAGAATTTCAAGATGCGTTTTAAAAACGTGCAGTGCGCAACTGGCTGCTGTCGTCACAGACAGATTCAGTTTCTCACTGGAAAGCTTGACTGTCCCAAGCTGCTTCAAGAACACCACCATTGTTCCTGTCTGAAAGAAGAACCAAGTTAACTGCCTTAATGATTACAGACCTGTAATTTTGCATATCATCAGAATAGATCCACAGAGGATGCCATTTCACACACACTTAACACCACCCTGACCCACCTGGAGAACAAAACCTGCTATGCTAGACTGCTGTTTGTGGATTACAGCTCTGATTTTAACATGATCATCCCATCCAAACTGATCCATAAACTGTTGGATCTAGTACTCAGTGCCACCCTGTGCTACTGCATCCTGGATTTTCTCACAAATAGCCCCCAACATGTTTGCATCACCAGAAACATCTCCTCCACCCTGATCCTCAACACCGGCACTCCACAGGGCAGTGTGCTGAGCCCACTGCTGCACTCCCTGCCATCATAAAGTTTGCTGATGACACCGCTTTTTTTATTGTGGGCCTGATCATCGACAATGATGAGAAGAGGTGAGGTTCCTGACAGACTGGTGTCAGGATAATAACCTGTCTCTCAATGTCAGAAAAACTATGGAGCTGGTCATCGACTACAGGAAACAGGAAGCAGCTCATGCATCCATTTACTTTGGTGGAGATGCTGTTGAGAGGCTCAGTAGCTTTAAATTCCTTGGAGTCAGCTTAACCGACAGCTTCAAGTGGAATGAGCACATAGCTGTCATTAAAAAAGTCCCTCAACGCATCTACTTCCTCAGGCATCTGAGGAAAGCTAAGGTGTTCTCCACAGTCCTCAACAGCTTCTACAGGTGTGCTGTGGAGTCCATCTTAGCTTTGGCTCTCGACAAAGGCTGTCGCATCCTTTTCCTCTCCCTCCCCTATCTCTCCTGCTGGCTTGTCTCGTCCTGTCTAGTTTTCTGTCTGTTTCTGAGACTCTCTTTGCTCTGCTCTCCAGACAAAGGGAAATTATGGATTTGATCAACTGGTCTCTGAACACAGTTGATACCATCTACTCGATGAGAAGCCTGGGTTCGGGGGAACCCAACTGTCCTGCAGGAACGTTTGCAGCTGGATACGTGATGGACAGGTGGGAGAGGTGGCGCGTCATATGCCTGGCAGCTCTGTCCCTGGAGGACATAGAAATCATCTACCTATTCAGAACCATGATAAAAGGGTTTCTGCTGATTGGATTAAGTGAGGCCCTGGGTTATCGATGATTGAAGAAAGCAGTCACAGCTATTCAAAACTCCATGAGGCTGGCTGGATGGATTGAATCTGTGGTGGGCAAAGCTGCTAGTGCTCAGACTGTGGTCATAGATCGCAAGTTGGATAACATCTTGGAGAAGCTTGCGGCTCTGCAACGGGATGGATAAACCTGGAGACCTGTGATGGATGTTAGATAGCTGTTAAAAATGAATGAACAACGATTCCAACCAAATCCAAGCAGTCATTTCTCTCTTGGCTCAACCCCCCCATACCAAGGCTGTTGCTGGAGAAAAACAACCCCGGAGAATAAGATAACAAGACACTCTGAATTCCTTCTACCTGTTCCAAGGACACCTGTGGCGGACTGAGGACTAACACAGGCTTACATATCACACACACACACACACACACACACATACACACAGACCATCGCACCTTCCCCCCACCCCACGTCTTCGATGCTTCGATCCCCCAGTGTAGATAGACGTGTCTGTTGACCAGCGCCATTATAGCTGCAGGACCAGATGGCTGCTGTTTACGCTGGATTACTTCCACATCCCCTTTCCCCTCCTCCCCCCGGTTGCAAATTATGTCTTAATGATTGTGTTCATGTGTTTTGTGCTGAGGTTTTTTCTTTCTCTGTTCTCACACTGCTCTACGAAGGACAGTCTGAGAGGAGCTGTTTTTCTCTCCTCCTCTCTCATGTATTCCACATTTCCCTATTTCCTTTGCTACCTCTTGACTGACCTGTCTATCACCAAAATGTGATGTTTGTGTATATGTATGGTTGGAGAGGTCCAATTTCGCTGCATGTAACAGTGTAGTGACAAATAAAGGCTTCATCGTTATCATCACCATCATTCTCACAGGGTGCATCACATCCTGGTACGGCAGCTGCACAGCTCAGGACAGAAAGGGCTCTAGAGAAGGTAGTCAAAACTGCCCAGAGAATCATCGGGACACCACTCCCAGCACTCACAAACATTTACACCATGTGCACCATGTCTCAGGAAGACTAACTGTGTCATGAATGACTCAACTCACCCTGTTTTACACTTTTCTCCTACCTGCCCTATGTTGAATGTCTAGGGTGTGAAGAATCATTCAAGTAAAAATTTAATTGTATCTTGTACACTGTACTCTGTACATATGATAATAAATATTTGAATCTATGATTTTATGTAACCATACAAAATTTTATACATCAGTTGTAAAATATTTTGAAGCCCTTTCCATTTGTTCAGCTAACTATCTACATATCTGCATTGCCTAGCATTAGTGTTTTTTTCATGCTTTTTTTGTTATTCAACAGAAAAATGCTACGTACACCATCCAATGTGTGGAGGCATTTCACACCAGCCAAGGTTGATATTTCCAAAATTCCTGAACTAAAGTTCCCATGAAAAGTTGCTGGGAATTTACCAGGAATTTTCTGCCCCTTTGCAACCCTAGTCACGAGTGAACCCACACCAAGCTGCAGGACCCGAAAACATACCTGCCCGTGTGCTTCAGGAATGCTCCTACCAACTGGCTGATGTCTTCACCGTCATCTTCAACACATACTTAAGGCAGATGTCTGTCCCAGCATGCTTCAAATCCACCACGATCATCCTGGTGCCAAAGAAGTAATCAGTGACATGTCTGAACAACTACCATCCCGTGGCACTCACTCCTATTATCATGAAGTGCTTCAAGAGGTTAGTCCAGTCTCCCCACCTCTCTAGACCTCTTGCAATTTGTATACCGGTCCAACAGGTCGACTGACGCACCTGGACAAAAGAGACACATATATCAGAATCCTGTTCATAGACTTTAGCTCAGCCTTCAACACAATCATCCCTCAAATGCTGATTGTGAAACTGAGTGGGTTTGGGCCTGAACAGCACTCTCTGCAAATGGATCCTGGATTTCCTGACAGAGAGGCCCTAGTCAGTGCGGATGGGCTCCAGCACCTCCAACATCAGCACACTGAGCACCGTTTTATACTGTTACATTGTTTATACTGGCTATTCTGGTCATACATTTTACACATTCCTTCAACCGTTGCACATTTTTGTCTTACTTATATTTATATACAATGCACAGTGAGCTGTCCACACACTCAGGACAGGTTAAATCTCACCCTTACCTTATTTTATACTTCTCATTTGCACTGTTCTGTTTTGTTGTCAATTTCTTATATCTGTTACATATATGTACACTGTAGAACCTGAGCTTCACCATTTAACCTCTCTGTATACTTGTATATGGTTGAGATGACAATAAAGTTCACTTTGACTTTGACTTAATGGCTCCAAAATAAGGAAAAGCTTTTTTGGACAAAATGTGGGCACACTGATACTGCACCCTATTTAGACAGAATGAAAGTAAGGAAGTAGCTCCAACAGCACTAATCTTGTCCAGTGGTGAACTGAAACTATTAGACCTAGGCTATGTTTGTACCATAAATATCATTAAGCAATGAACTGCACCTCTGTAATAATGCCAGTGCCAGCATAGGATTTAGTGGTATTTTGGTGTCAAGCTACCAGCACTGGACATCTACAGTTTTGGCTGTCCTAGATTAAATTATGAAATCTAATGCTTGTAGAAGACATTCCATATTTAAATATAAATATTAAGGTTTGCCATCTGACAGAAACCCTGTGGTTATGCTGCCTTTCAAATTCACAGTCAGTGAGGTATCTAGGAGTTCCAGAAGGCCAAGACTGACATTTTCCTTTGCTAAACTGGTTCCTGACAGTTTAATTGATTTCACTGTCAGTCTCTATTATGTTGATTGATAATCTGACTCTCTAGGCACCTGAAGGCCTAACCGATGGGAGAGCTTGCTTAGCGATTAATTGCAAGAAAGAAAGAAAAAAGAAAAGAAAAAAATTTGGAATTAGAGGCAGGGCGCATTATCCGTCCCTTAGGGAATACCATTGCCAAGAAGATTTATACAGGGTTTGCAACCAGTGTTAATTCTAGCAGATTATTTTGTTTTAATCATAGTTTTCTTATATCAGCTAAAATGCATATTTGTTTTTGTCATATTTTAGTCATTTGACAAATATTCATTTCTTATATAAGCTAAAATGCATACTTGTTTTTGTCATATTTTAGTCATTTGACAAATATTCATTTTAGCCTAGTTTTAGTACATAAACTACACAAAATTAATTCAAATTTCAGTAAGTCTGATGGCATTCAGCAGCTATATGAACAATACTCTCTCTTGGCAATCCAGTGTACTGGCAAATTTTCTTAACTATATACAGTTTTCTTACAACTGTTGTAAAATTGTTGTTGTAAAAATAAATAACATTATCAGTTGAACATTAGTATATTTGATTATATGTGGCTTTTATCAGTATTTTTCTTCCCTCGGTATGTAGAAACGGTGCTGCTTCCTAAATTACATGATGTTTAATTTAACCCAGCAGTCATTGTTTCTACTCAAATCTAATACACTTAACTGTCCTGTTACTTACAGACTACACTGGATTTTTTGCTGTTGATTGCCAATAACCTGACTGAACTACTTATGAAAACATCTAATCTGATAATAATTAAGTAAGCCAACAGTGGGTTTTGCGATTTTTATTTTTTATTTTTCTGTCATTCTGAATATGCAAACAGTTTCAGGTTCTTTCGGAAACATCAGAACTATTACTACGAGAGTAAATGTGTTATGAAATGCTGCCTTCCACAAGCCATGTTTGCTCATGAATAAAGAGAATGCTGCCATGGCATTTACTTTCATTTGCATGCTGAGATAAACAATAGGCTATGTCTTTAAGGTTTTTAAATGCATTAGGTCTGTTTGTTTCTTTATCCTAGGCGTGCTCTAGGCTTTTTGTGTGGAAAGTATTCATGCCAACACTGCTGATCAAATAAGATTGAGCTTCTCAGAGGAAGCGTGTAGCTGGTACCTCATCATGCACTTGGCATTCCTGTCTTGTTAATCACTTAATTAGCGACTTGGCTCATCACTAACCTGTCTGTCTCATTACTGCTGTTGTAATGGATTCTAGGACAAAAATATAATCCGTTTCAGAACTGTAACTCCTCTAATTTTCCATATAACAGCTATGTTTAGTAACCCCTGAAACAAAATCATTTAGATCAAAGCTTTGCAAAAATAGTATTTTCATATACTTATTTATCTACCAAAGGAAAGGAATAATTATTCAGTGCTCACAGCAAACAGATTGTATGTAGTAAAAATAATTGAAACAAAATGTGTTTACATAAAGATTGCATTTAAGGTTGCTGGGTTCTTACACTCTAAAAACAATTGTTTATGCTCAACAAACAAAATTAACGCAACAGTTTCCATTAATCAAGACGAAACCCCTTGAGGGACTGGTCAGGTCTGTGTGTCAGATCGCAAATCCTTGAAATGACACATGTCCACAACTAGGTGGCGCTGTAACGGGCCCATGTACGTTTGCAAT
>JBBPCX010000023.1:6068284-6089494 GCA_037974365.1 Hydrocynus forskahlii | reverse complement strand
ACTATGAAAGTGTGAAATTTCCCTTTTTAATTTTTTTTTAGAAAACATGATCAAAGGACATGAAAGTGCCCGTAGTCCAAGAATCGCCCATATACATGCTGCTTTTTTTCTTGTATTCAGTAAAAGTAAAATGTTATTAATGACACATGTGACATTGCAACTGTATTGTCAATTTTCAAATTAATCTTTTCCTTTCTACTTTAAAACAAAGGTTTACAATAAGAAGTCTGGTATATTCTACAAGATGTAAATGAAGCTTCAATGTGTTAAATCTTTATGAAGCAGATGTACAAATTTTGTTAAAAATAAAATCAGTAACAGATGTTAAGGAGTAGACAACACGCTGCCACAACAGTAGGCATGAAAGAGTGATGAATGTCAGATCATTTGGCTAGGATATGCCATTTTCCTTTCAGACGTCCGAAATTGTGGTTCACCTTGACTCTGGATCCATTCAACTGAGAGTTGAATGCTTCTTGTTCTTGAGACAAATTGGGACCAGGATAACCTTTGATGAGCCAATGCAGTAGCAGATAAACTGGGTCTCCTGCTACTACAAGGTACCTGGACTCCCTCCACATCAACTGTAGCCTGGGGGTGTCTCTCAGGATGTCTAAGTAATACAAAAACAGCAAAGGTCATTTACTGTGCCAGTCAAAATATTTAATAAACCGTGTGTTTCATTATCTAAACATTTTTATTCTTATTATTAAATGGCAGACGTTTTAGCATATATGAGAAATTCTTTCTCATTAATATTAACTTTAGTTTAGTTTTTTTTGTTATTAAACACCTGTATTTTGTATTAATTCAAATTTCAGTTTTAATTAAAAAACTTAAGGCAAGCAGGTTACAGTACTAATTCAGTTGTTATTGCACTGGGAAGGGATGTTGAATGGTAGGCCCACCTGTACAGATCTGAGGCTGCAAACATAGCTGCATCATGGGCACTTACAGGAGTGCCAACGCAAATGTCTCGTATCATGCACCTGTCATCAACAAGGGCCTAGAGAACAATAGATGGCCACCCTTTGCGATTAATGTGATCTTGGTAGCCTTCCGACAGGGGAAGAACTGGCACATGCGTGCCATCCAGCGCACCGTAAATCTGTGGCACAAGATGCACCAAGGAATTGGCCTCCGCTACAGTCGGAAGTCTGATATAACGCCGCATTAATGTTTCTTTAATAGCAGTGTACACAGCATATACACATTGATGGATGGTAGTTTTACTAACCCCAAAAGTTTCTCCAACTACTCTATACTCGGCGCAGGTTGCCAGCTTGTAAAGGGCGATGGCAATCCGCTTTTGGGTTGGAACCGGTGGTCGGTGGCCTGTGATGGGCGCAACATCAGGACTGATGAATCCACATAACATCTCAAAGTCGACCATGTCATTCTAAAATGTTGCAGCCAGAGATTTTCTGTGAAGTGTCTCTCCACCACCTCCTCCCCGAAGGTCTTATTCCATGGTCTCTCCCATACCCGTGGGTTTCGTCGCACTGGGGTACTTTCTTCAAGCTCTAGGGCTACCAGACAAGCAACTGCTTCATTCTGCTGTCATCTTCGGATATTTTGTACAACTCCAATTATTTGTGAAACTGAAATAACAGTAAGCTGGCAAATAAAAAAAACTGTCTGAATAATCTCCATATTTGTTTCTTTGTTTAGAGGTGGGGGCTGTCACATGGAAAACAAAAGGTAGATAATTTGCGACATACACAAAATTATGTATGGAAACGACTCAAGGGCAGATTTATTTTGCGATACACCAAAACTTATGCAACAGTTCGTTTTGGGGGGGATGACGTCATCACACATACCATTTTATCCATAAAAAGCCAGTTGGATGGAAACATTTTTTTACGCATATTCTGTTTGTCGATAACAAAACGTCGCAAAAAATTAGATGGAAACTTGGCTTATATTTCCATGTTCTCATTCTTTTGTTACTAATGTCCTTAGTAATGATTACATCCTTCTTCATGCTCAACATCTTCACATGACAAATGTACTCAAACTCTAGAATTATCCTTTTTCATCTGTTAATAAGTTTCTGGGAATTAGTGTAACTCTTTATTTCTGCTCCTTGATAATTCTGTTACCAAAACAATGTTAACATTTTGTTTACAGTGACCAAATATGGACCTCTAGTCAAGAAGCTTTTGAACCATATATCCCTGTAATACCCTCACACTTCCGTTCTTGTGTTTGTTTTTTGTTAATAAAGTAAGTCAGGGAAAAATGGAAATCCACACCTGCACCTCCTTCCCAGACTGGTACATACCCTATATGACAGATATGACTGACTCTAAACCGCAGCATAACGGATTTCCCCATGGGCTCGTGGGGACGGCAGACGATCGGACAGAGTGAGGCACGCTGCACCCAGCAGTGGGAGGAACTGATGAGGACGAGTCGGTTCTCCATCCCCGAGCTGCTGGGGTGATGAGGACAATGAGGATGAGGAAGATCAGGGCACCTGGGTGGGTGGACTGGAAGAGGCGCCAACTATCCTGGGCCTGGAGGTGCTCAGCAGCTCCGTCATCTTCAGCCCGACTTACTATCTGGTGCGACACCCCCGTCTCTGGTCCGCTGATCAGTGTCCCAAGAAATCCTCAACTTCCTCCCGAGCTCATCCCCCCACGCTCGAGCCTGCCCCGCCTCAAGAGGCAACCCCACTGCTGGTCCAGCAGGCCCCACCTGCACTCACTGGGGCCCCAAGGGCTCATACAGAGCAGAGGATGGCTGCCCCATCACCGGCCTCCAGGCTAACACACGGGCTAGCCCCCCAGCCAGCATGGAGACAGCTGGCTCGGAAGCCCACTCTGAGGACTTAGGCTCCCCAGTCTGCAGTGAGGGACAAGGTCCTTGTTGCTCTTCTGGCTCCCATGCTAGCCACCACGCCGGCTACCCGACTCCAGCCCATGCCGGTTCCACGGTTCCTGCCCATGCCGGCACCATGGCTCCTGCCCACGCTGGCTCCCAGGACCCAGCTCCAAGCTGTAGCCCGTTTCTGTCACACACAGGCCACCCTGGCCACACCAATGGCCAGCATGGAGAATATCCAAAGGGAGGAGCCCGTGTAGGGGCCACAGGGTCTGCAACGCCTGCAACGCTTTTTGTGACACAGGCGTGGGTGTTCCTCGGCTGGCTTATCAGTAAGGGTTCTCAACCGACCAGGGATTTTACAATAAATGTTGTGTTTTCATTGGTTCTGGCCTATGTATGTGTTTATATTTAAATTTCAATGATTCATCCCCCTGTGTCAGTCCATCCTCACGCTACCCTGACACTTCCCCTTGATTGTACCAGTTGTTTTTGTTTTACTTTAGTAGTTTTAGCCCTTGAGCCATTCTTGTGTTTGGTTCTTGTTAATAAAGTAAGTCAGTGCCTGTGCCTCCTTCCCGGATTGGTACATACCCTATGTGACACAAATGTGATTTATGACACTGTTGAAAGAAGTTGAAACAAGCTAATTTTCAGTTTATCCAGAGATGTGTATCAGCATTTAATGTTCACTAAATCAGTAATTAATTGTAGCATAGGTTCATTTACATGCCTATTGCAGTGGGTGGTGTTGCCTTCATCTCAGGTACCCCACCCCCCAGTATCAATGTATTTTATTTTGTTTATTTGGCGATTCGGGAATGGGTCTGTGTCTATTTGGTCACAGGGGAAAGAATTTCCATTTTGGGGACAACTTTGTGGGGCGGAGGTTTATCTGGGGGGTGTGGGGCGTGGCGGTGCTGTGGTGTGTGTAGAACTCCTGTGAGGCGCAGCTGAGGGAGCAAGTGTGCAGCAGCCATTTAAACCCCCATTTCTGTCCCCTTACTTGTAGGTAAATACACCAGTCAGTAGTAGAATAGCCCCTGACTTAGTGTTGGCGCAGACCGTTAAAGAAATCATATTTTTTATTAGTTTCTGTCAAGAATGTACATGCTAGATGTGTTGGCTAACCACTAGAAACATATGGCTAACTCTGAACTGCTGACAGCTAACTGTCAGTTCACTTAAAGGATGCCGAAGTAGCAATGCTGGGGTACCAAATACTGGGGCATGTAGGGGATGAGGGGCAAGCATATTGTGTGAGTGTTTAATGACATGGCTGTGCATAATTATCACCGATGCTAAGCTAACAATTATCAGTAAAGCTACCCTGCATCTCAGGAGCTAAGCTGACCTGTACCAATGAAGCTACCACGTGTCTGGGGCTGAATTTCATCAGAACCGTGTTAATGTGTATCAGTATCGGGGCATATGTGGTGTAGTTTATAAATTGTTTATACGTAAGAAATATTGACAGGAAATAGGGTTTCCTCTGCACCAGACATTGGGTTTATGTCACTATCAACTCAGCCCATTCCTCAACTCAACTCATGTGAGTACACTGGTTCTCTGAACCGTTTATATATCTGTCTGTGTGCGTGTGAGAATGCAAATTTCCTGGTGGAAATCTCTACTCTGTTTCTGGAGCGTTTTCAGACTAAATCGTGTGGCTCACCTGCTCATCCGTTTGTGTCCACGTTTGGGCTTTTCCACCACGCTACATTTGGGCTTCATCTCGACCTACATTTCTCATCTGACTCTGTGACAGAATGTCTGGTCCTGAGGTAAGCCCGGCGGACATCACCCGTCTCTGGGAGGTGATAAATCAGCAGGCAGTGGAAATAGTAAACCTGAAGCAGGAGGTGGGGAATCTCCGTGCGGAGACTTTAACCCTTTGTTCGGACCTCACCACCGTGCAGACAGCTTATATCGAACTGTCTGCTGCACAATCATCCTCCCAGGACCCGGTCCATTCTCCAGCTCCTCCCACCATACCAAAAATCTCTCTGCCTGATAACTGGAACAGATCTGATGGTAAATGTGAAGTGTTTCTAACTAATCTCTCACTCATTTTTGAGTTTCAGCCGCAGCGTTATCCCACCCAACCGGAGCAGGATTGTATTACTCACATCTCTCCTCATGGGGCAGGCAGCAGAGTGGGCTACGGCGGTCCTTAAGTCTAATCACAACATCGCCTTCTGCTACCTGAGCTTCACAAAGGAACTTAAGGCCGCCTTTCAACATCCTGAGAGCGAGGTGGAGGTAGACTCTCGTCTTTACCACCTCAGACAAGGAAAACGCAGTGTGAGTAAGTATACTGCCGAATTTCGCACGCTCTCCATTCAGACTGAATGGAGCAATGCTGCGTTATTATGAGGGGCTCTCCTCGCGCCTAAAAAATGAGCTGGCTGTACAAGAGCTTCCTGAAACCCAAGAGGGGATGATTCAGATGGCTTTAAGGGTGGATCAGCAACTTGGAACTCTGGCCAAATCAATGTATCACCCTGCTCTGACCGCCTCACTCCAGACTCGGGCTCCTGAACCTGAGGCTTCATCCTCCACTGCCTCCACTGCATCTCTCCAACCTCCACCAGCCTCAGAGGCCCACTCATCTGGAGCTGGGGAACCCATGCAGCTAGAATGCACCTTCCTGTCGGCAGCGGAGAAGGCACAACATTATCGGTCCGCTGGTTGCTATTTCTGGCCCTCCTCAGACCGCTTCTCGGCTACTCCTTCAGGTATGTCTCCTTCTGGACCACCAACAGATCGTGGACTCTGCGTTCGTTGATTCGGGTGTGGCTGGCAACTTTATCGATCAGGCTTGTGCTACCCAGTTGGGGACAGAACTTGAGGTGTTATCTTGGCCTGTTACCGTCACAGCCATAGACGGTTGGCCCCTTTCTCTTAGTCCTATTATCCAACGCAACAAACCCATAACCATGAAGATAAACAAGCAGGTTGTAGAAATCACCTTTCTTATAACTAATATCACCTCTCCTCCTATCATCCTAGGTCATCCCTGGCTAGTCACCCACGACCCTCTCATCTCCTGGGATAGTCATCGCATCATCCATTGGGGTCCGACTTGTCAGGAGCTCTGTCTTCTTCAGCCCGACTTACTATCTGGTGCGACACCCCCGTCTCTGGTCCGCTGAGATGTCGAGATGTGTTCTGGGGAGTATGAGGCCTCTGATATCGACTGGGAGGCCATCCCCGTCCCATACCGAGACCTGGCGAAGGTCTTTAGTAAACGAAGGGCTGTTCATTTACCTCCTCATCGCCCCTACGACCTAGCCATCGAACACCAGCCATGCTCGGTACCACGGCCGTCTGTTCTCTCTCTCTCTGCGGGGGAGCAAAAGGCCATGGAGGAGTACATCGCCGAGGGCCTTCGTCATGGGACCATAAGACCGTCTTCCTCCCCCGCAGCCGCAGTGTTCTTCTTTGAGAAGAGAAAAGACGAGGGTCTCTGTCCCTGTGTCAATTATTGGGGGCTCAACCGTATAACCATAAAAGACCATCATCCACTCCCTCTCACCAACACCACCCTGGACGCTCTCGCTGGTGCCAACTACTTCACCAAGCTGAATCTACAGTGCGCACAACCTGATCTGCATCAGAGAGGGCAACAAGTGGAAGACAGCCTTCATAACCCCCACTGGCCACTACGAAACCCTGGTAATGCTGTTCGGATTATGTAACAGTCCGGCGGCCTTCCAATGGCTGATCAGCAATGTTCTACGTGACATGCTGGGTAAGTGGTGCTTCGCCTATCTCAACGACATCCTCACCTATTCCAAGACCTTGGATGAGCATACCCAGAATGTCAGGGCAGTCCTCAAGAGGTTGTTGGCCCACCAGTTGTTCTGCAAGTTGGAGGAATGTGCTTTCCACCAGCACTCCACCACATTCCTCAGTTTTGTCATCCCTCCTAAGGGTGTGGTCATGGATCCCCAAACAGCTGGAAGCTGTGTGCTCGTGGCCCCTACCCACAACACTCAAACAGCTGCAATGTTTTCTGGGGTTCGCTAACTTCTATCGGCAATTCATCCGGGGCTTCAGTTTGACTGCAGCACCTCTTACTGCCCTCACCAAGCCATCTCATGGAACCTTCCATCTCACCACCAAAGCCATTCAAGCCTTCAAGTCTCTGTGCAACCACTTCACCACAGCTCCCATTCTACTTCATCAGGATCCAGCCAAACCCTTCGTTGTTGCAGTGGACACCTCTGATGTGGGCGCAGGGGCTGTCCTCTCACAGCGCGGTCCAGACCAGAAGCTACACCCCTGCGACTTCTTCTCTAGAAAATTCAAGCCCACGCAGCAGCGTTACGGGGTGGGGGGCCGTGAGCTGTTGGCCATCAAGTGGTTCTAGAGGAATGGCACCACTGGCTCCAGGGCGGCAGTGACCCGTTCACTGTCTGGACCGACCACCAGAACCTGACTACCATTCAGCAAGCCAAACAGCTCAACCCCAGGCAAGCGCGGTGGGCTCTATTTTTTGAACAATTCAACTTCCACCTGTCATACCATCTGGGGTCAAAAAACACAAAGGCCAATGTCCTCTCCTGGCAACACCAAGTGGAGAGTACCCCAATGGATCCCATGCCTGTCCTGCCTCCACAAATCATCTTGGGGGGATTAGAAGACAGAGTCCACCAGGGGCACAGACAGGAACCTCCCCCAGGTGAGACTCCACCTGGACGACCCCGCCAATCTGCGCCAAAAAGCCTTTCAGTGGGCTCACGATTCAGCCATGGCTGGCCATCCAGGTACTGCTTGCACCCTCAGCCTCCTCCAGAGAGCCTTCTGGCGGCCCAGTATGGCTAATGAGGTCAAAGAATACGTCCAGGCCTGCACTAAGTGTGCCAGAGCCAAGTCCACCAATCAACCATCAGCAGGGGACCTTCAGCCTCTACCAGTGCCTCAAAGACCCTGGTCACACATTGCACTGGACTTCATGACTGGTCTCCCAGGCTCTTCAGGAAAAAATACCATACTCACCATAGTTGACCATTTCTCTAAAGCTGTGCACCTGGTGGCTCTGACCGGACTCCCCACTGTTAAAACCACCACTGAACTGGTGCTCGAACATGTAGTCCGATTGCATGGATTCCCCAAGGACATCGTCTTGGACAGAGGGCCCCAGTTCACGGCCAAGTTCTGGCGTGGCTTCTGCCATCTGGTCAATGTCTCCACCAGCCTCTCTTCTGGATACCATCCTCAGACCAATGGCCAAATGGAGCAGACCAACCAACAATTGGAGTGCTTCCTCCGATGCTTCGTAGCTCATTGTTAGCGCACCTGGGCTTGTGACACAATCTCCTCACCTCCTCTGCCACGGGACTCAGACCCTTTGAGGTATGTCACGGTTTCCAACCTCTGGTGTTTGGACACCAGGAACCAGAGGTTGACGTACCGTCAGCCCAAAAATTGGTCCGCAGGTGCCAGCGGCTCTGGGTCCAAGCTCGTCATGCCATCCAACGTGCCAACGCTCCCTATGTTCAGCAACATCAGCGCTGGCACCCTCTGGGATGGTTGTTCCATGTTGGTGATAGGGTCTATCTCTCGACCAGGAACATCAACCTTCACACAGAGAGCAAGAAGCTGACGCCGCGCTTCATTGGCCCATACAAGATCACCCATCGCATCAACCCTGTCACCCTCCGGCTCCAGCTGCCTGCCTCCTTACAGATCTACCCTGTGTTCCACCACTCTCAATTTAAACCTGTGCATTTCTCCCCTCTGTCTCCCCAGGCTCCAGCTCCTCCTCTGCCTCAGATCATTGACGGTGGTCCTGCGTACACTGTTCGGCAGATCCTCAACTTGCGACGCCGAGGCCGGGGCCCCCAGTACCTCGTCGACTGGGAGGGCTACGGTCCAGAAGAGCAGTCTTGGGATCCAGGTCGTCATCCAGGACTACCGTCATCGTGTATCCTCCCAGCCTGATCTGTGTGGTGCCGGTCCTGGAGGCGGGGGTACTGTCACCGGAATTGACTCACGTAAGATATAAAAACAGGAAATAGAGTTTCCTCTGCACCAGACATTGGGCTTATGTCACTATCAACTCAGCCCATTCCTCAACTCAACTCACGTGAGTACACTGGTCCTCTGAACCGTTTATATATCTGTCTATGTGCGCGTAAGAACGCGGATTTCCTGGTGGAAATCTCTATTCCGTTTCTGGCGCGTTCTCAGACTAAATCGCATGGCTCACCTGTTCATCCATTTGTGTCTGCGTTTGGGCTTTTCCATCACTCTACTTTTGGGCTTCATCTCGACCTACATTTCTCATCTGACTCCGTGACAGTGAGTTTGTGTAGACCTGTTGAATGTTCAGATTGAAATGTAGACCTGGTGAATGAAAACACAGAGTATGGTGAGAATACTGTCACTCACACACACTCACTCACACACAATCACTCACAGTTGTGAAACTTCATATGAGAACTCAGGCAACCTGGTGAATGAAAATACTGAGTGTTGTAAGAATACTGTCATCCCATTTATACTTTTATACTAGTTCAAAATAGAAGATGCATTTTCTTGTTCCATTCTGGTTAGTTTACACATATTTTCTGAATATGGATAAATAGTTAAGTGGCACCGGTTACATTTAGAATGTGAAGCTGTTGTGCAATGGATAGCCCATATTTACATGAAGACATATATGAATAACAAAAGTACACTGAATGTTGTAATGTTTATTGAAAACACAAAGGAATTTGTGTTAATAAAGGAGCATGTAGAAATCCTGTGAGGCACAGCTGAGGGAGTAAGTGTGCAGCAGCCATTTTGGCATCCTCAAAGTGAACACAATAAACCATAATTTCTGTCTCCTTACTTGCAGATTCTCTGCTTGCTTTATTTAAATATGTTGCACCAGGGTGGGCAGGTGTGCCACACCCCATGTCTGTAACATATTTTGGCGGGCTAGCCAGGAGGGGTCACGATGGAGAGAAGCAGGTCCCCTCTTTTCGAGACGAGCCTGGGAGAAGTCCAGAACCTGCATGATGAGATTACTGCCACCTTGTGGCAGATGGATGGAAGCCAGCTTATGGAGGTTTGTGCCCTTTTACACTGTGACCAAAGCACTGTCGATGTCCCGTCCTATGCAGAAAAACGAGCTCTCATCAGGAGAATTGAGGACACTCTTGACAGAGTGAAGGTGGACAAAGAAGCTGAGGAGGCATTTCAAGGACTTAGAGGCATGCTCTCTGCTATACGTGAGGTAATGGGAAACTGCACCACAGAGAACAGGGGCTAAGCCACACTTTTTACCAGGGGAAATACCTATGCTCAAAGCTGTATGAAGAAGAGGCGAGTGGGAATTGTGGTGAGATAGGGTTCAGGGGCAGAACTGACCGAGTGGAAGACATGGGTCGACCCAAAGTAATACCGGAAGTAACTATTCGGCGTGAATGCAAACTTGCAGCCAAATCAAAGAAAATGGACAAAGGGATCGGCTGTCATATCCAAGATTGAAGCTGGGATAGAAAGAGGACATTCAGAGACTGACGTAGTGGAAGCTGTTGTCAAGGCAGTCGACCCAGCCCTGCCTCTGCGAGGACTGCTCGAAATCAAGTGTGGCCTCACATTGAGCACAGACTTGTATCACCAGCTGGCAAATCTGTCACAGGTACCCAAAGAAACTGCTCAGAACTTCAGCTTTCGGGCGATGGTATTGAAGGAAAAGTTGTTAATGAAATCCAACTGTGGGGATGGCAAAGAGTATTACAGTCCAGACATGGTTCAAAAGAAATATTTGCGGACCATAGAAACTGGATTATTCAGTGATTCTGTAAAGTTCCAGCAAAAGCCCCTGTTAGATATTGGTCATGGACGAAGAGCTGATTGGGAGGGTGAGTGAGGTTGCCAAGATAGAAGGTGAGAGACAGGAAAAATTGAGGAGACAAGTGATCAAAAATGCCAGAGTCTGTGAGCTCCAAACTGAGGCATGGGGTGAGACTGATCGTCAGCCTACTGCATTTCCCCTATCTACTGTTCCAGCAATAACAGGTGACAGGGAGAAAGCTGTTACAAAGTTAGCCCTGAACAGATGATGGAGGAGCTGAGGGCTGAAATGAGGCAGATGGTCTTGTTTGCTATGGAAGCAAACTACTCAAGACCACCATGGGGAACTCCAAGGGGTTGCCAGAAGTGTAGGGATGAGGGAAAACCCAAGACCCGCCAACACTGCTATAAATTTGGACATTGGGGACATGTATCTCGAGGGTCTTGGGGCCCAAAATTCGGGAAACAAGGAGAGAATGGTGTGGGGGGGGACGCTCAACAGCCCATAATGCAGTGTCCCACAGTTTACCAGCCAGGATACCCACCGTGACTCCAGAGAAGCCACCTCGGGACCGTGGCGGACAGAAACACTCTACTGAACATTCCAAGCCTGTTACAGAATTCCAAATAAAATCCATCACGACTTGGGCACGGAGTTCGAGAACCGCCTTCTGGGTATGCGGCTGCATGAAAAAGCCAAATGGAAGAAGCTTATACAATAGCAGCATCGACAGCCCGTAAGGAGGCAGCTTGGGGAAAATGTTATTATGACCAACGAGTGCTCGGTCAAGACCTAATGCCTGGAGACAGGGTACTTGTTCACAACTTGACCCCCAGAGCAGGCCCTTGTAAGCTATGCTCATACTGGGTGGAAAGAGTCCATATTGTCATCGAAAGAAGGCACCCTGAGAGTCCAGTATATGAGGTGAAACCATATGCTGGATATGTTGCAAAAGGGTGGGCGGGCGTGCCACACCCTGTGTATGTAACATAATTAAAAGCATAGTTTGTAAGTAGTTCTAAGTGATTTGTAGCTGTTTAATAATGTTCATACCATTGCTTAACAATGCTGAACACTCAGTACAAGGTCACAGCCCAGCATTAGCACATGTCATAATGTGTTCTTAAACACCATAAGGATATCCATAATTTGGCTCTCTAAGTCATAAGCTAGTTTTTCCCCTCTTTCCTGGTGCTGCGTGACACCTGTCCTACTCACAAAATCTGATGTGTAAGTGAGGAAGTCTGTAGGGAAAATCCTTCTGTCACAATATTGTAGTCATTGAGCTGGAAGTTTGTTATAGCTCATGTAATGAAATAATTCCACTATCCACTCTTAAAATAGGCACCAGAGAAAGAACAATCAAAAAGCTGTCGCTCTCTCCTAATATTTTAACCAAACTGAGAGAAACATCTTAGGGCTTACTCAAACATTTATCATGGGTAGAGACATTGTCAAGGCTTATATTCCAGGCAGTGCTGCAAACAGGTCCTGAGAATGAATTGTAGTAGGTCAAAAGAATATATTATGATAAAGTGGAATAATAGCATGCCAAACATTCATGTGATGTATTTCTACTCGGTGGTATTGCCTGCACTGAACAATCTATCAATGCTAGAAGTGAAAGATTACTTAGCTTTCACTTGCCTGTGAATGAGGAAATACTCTGGGGAGTGCGTTTTAGAGTTCTTCTCTCTATTTATTTATAAATGTATTGTATTTATTGCTGGTGAAATGAGAATTCGATTAGCTAGGTTCAAGAATTTGTAATGTGTCTGTAAGTACAAAATTGTCCTAAAAAATTACATGCAGCTTGAATACAGTTGTATGCAAAATGTTTGGGCACTCTTGGTCAAATTACATTTTAGTTAAGTGTGCATGCACTAGACTTTAGCTCAGTTTTTGTGAACTAAATTTAATCTACTAGGGAAAATATAATATATTATCATGTCCGGTCCGCCTCGACCACACCCCCAGCGGCCTCCTTCGCCCGAGTTCTTGGTAGGGCATTGTAGTGTCTCGTCAGTGTGTGTGTGTGTGTGTGCTTGTTTGGTGTGTGTGAGATCGCGTATGTACGTTTATGTTTGCCTATTCTGTGTTTGAGCGAGCAGTGGCGCTTGCCTTTCTTCCAACCATGCTAGACTTGGCGAGTAGCAGTCAAATCGTGAATCCAGCCAGGAGAAGCAGCACCAGGACAGTGGCACCTTTCGGACTCGCATGTTGGACTGTGACAGTCTGCTCTCACTAACCTCTTCCCCACTCTCTCTCTCTGTCTCCCCTTTGTCCATATAGGTATAAAGAGTACTGCCACACACAGTGTAGCGGTGTCCCAAAACTTCTGGCAATCACAGAATGTGTGCGCCTAAAGCGTGTTTCAGACCAAACGCGGTATGCGCTGTGCTTTGCTCTGAAACCCATTATTTTCTATGGCTTGCTTGGCGCAGGGCGAAAACACTCTTGCGCTGCGCAAGCCATAGAAAATAAAGGGCAAGCACGGCGGGCCACGCCACTTGGCGGCCTTGTGTGCACACTGTGGTCGAAGTTGAAATTTGTGGAACTTTGACCGCTGTGCACCGTGACGCATTTTCGCATGACCAATAGAATCAAAGCATCGAAGAGGGCTAGTGTTCAGTCTGCCCCTTCGAAACACACACACACACACACACACACACACAAAGCGGGTATGGAGGAAAATCTAATATGTTGGAGAAAGATTTCTCTCGATATAGGCATGCCAGGTGTGTTTTGTTGCTTACTGTTGGCAGTATATATGACTGAAATAGCATGTGATAGCTAAATGCTATTTTAGGTTTATTAATTGAAAGAATGAGGTATGGTTTTCATAGGTATAGGGCTTCAGGATACCTCCCTGAATTGACCCTTTGCAGGTTGGGATGTCCTAAAACATATTTTATCTTTAAACTTGACATATTTCCTCTACTTTAATAGAGGACGAATGTAAAAAGACCTGAAAAAATCTCAGGGACAGGTATATTAAGGAGAGGAAGAAAGTCAGAGACAAGAAGAGTGGTGCAGGGGCAGAACAGAAAATAACCTGGAAGTACTTCACAATCATGAGCTTCCTGGAGCCTTATGTCAGGGAGAGGGCCACCTCCTCCAATATGTCCCCATCCTCACAAAATAGACCGTCCAGTCCCCAGGCTACCTCAGCTCCTTTGCCAGCATCATCATCTGGCACCCCTTCTGATGAAACTTTCAGTATTTACTTGACTGAAGTAATTCCCACCACCCAGACTACCTCTTCACCTCTGGCCGAGTTGGCACCTGAGCCTTTATTTCTGGCCCCCGCTGCGTCCCAGGAGCCTGGCCTATCCACCTGCACCTCAAGGACTTCCCCAGCACCCTCCACTACACAGGGGTCAAGGCAGGGAATGAAAAGGAAGTTTGAGGACAAAATTTTTAAAGTGCTCGAACAGCCAACAGACGAGGATGAGCTATTTCTTCTAAACCTAGCCCCACTTTTAAGAAACCTGCCACCAGAAAGGAGAAGTGAGGTTAAAATAGAGCTCATGACAAGTTTACGCAGGGCAGAGTTTTCAAAGTGAGTTTTCAAGTTCATTTGCTCTTGAGTGTTTACTTTTATCATTATTTATTTATTCAAGGAAACTGATTGATGTTCATGTTCATTGTTGAAAGAAATGAGTTCATTTTTTTTTAAATATATTTTGATATATTTATTATATATCAAAATATATATTTATTAAGATGTAATGTGCATCAGCAACAACATTATTATTATTATTATTGTTATTATTAAAAAGTGATGTAGCAGACAATTCATGTTGCATTCTTCTTGTGAAGTGACTTTTACCAACTTAGTTGAGATCAAAATGAGATTACATACAGTAGGGATGAACTTCCTCTACCTATGAATGCAAAAGATAGTCTCTTTGACCAGCCCTTATGAGTAAGTACATGGCTCTTAAAAGCACATACGTTTTATTGTGAACAGGATGAGCAGCAGCAGTAAGTGGAGGTTGCATGTCAGGCTGTAGTGTACTGCCAGGGCACCCCTCCAGCGGCTGAGAAGTAGTTATTGAAGGCATCCTGTTCAGCTAAGGCCTCTTGGGTTGAGTTGTTGGCACCCACTCTTCTCACAGGTTGAAGTGAAGGGATCTTCTCCTCTTGTGAGATGGGAGCTTCTGGTAGACAATTCCACCTCTGGATGTTGTGAGGGGCCACTGTTGCTTTGACAATGGCATCCACATTTACAGGGCCCACTACAATTATCCCCGGTGGTAGATCCTCCACTGTGCAGCAAGAATGCCAAAGGTATTTTCTACAACTCTCCGGGCAGAAAGTGCATGAGTACAGGTCATGACCAACAATTATCTGAGGGGAAAAGCCTCATCTCCCACAAAAATATAAGGCATGGGTCCTAGGAGGTCAGCACCTGGGAGAGGAGAATCTTCAAGCAAATCCAGGCTCCCTTCATGCAGGGCTTCTCCAAAGGTGGAGGCAGCAAGGGTCCCTCCATCACTGCTCTGACCAAAAGCTCCAACATCCACGACCCTAAAAAGATACCTTGCATCCACAGCCGGCAGAAGTACAATGGAGTATGTTCTCTTGTAATTAAAATACTGGGAACCAGAATTATGTGGTGCTTGGACTACCACATGCTTCCCATCCATTGCCCCCACACAATTGGGGAAGTTCCATTGAGAAGTTGTTGGTACTGGCAGATATTCATGTACCAGGCTGTCCCAAATGGCTTTGGACACATTTGGCACAATCTCTGGCACAGTGGAGATGCCCACCTGGCAACTGGAGGCAATGGTGGTGTAGGAGTCACCAATTGCAAGGTATCTGAAATGAATGATGTCAGATAATTTAGATATGCATCCAAATGATTTTTTTTAATTGCATGGAGCATTTTTTTATCATTATATATTTATTATTACATGTCATTTAGCTAGGGCTTTTATCCAAAGTGACTTACAGCAGAGGTTTACTATGTTTCCATTTTAATGTGTGCTTCCTGGGATTTAAACCCCACAACCTTTGTGTTAGCCCACTGCTCTACTTTTTAAGCCACAGGAGCTATATATTTATTATTGCAAGCTAAAGGCATGTATGTAGTTAACTGTTAAAAGTGAAAACCATTACTACATTTAGATCACTTTATGCTAACATATATAGCATACCCATGCACAATAAAGTGGACAGTATTTTGGTGGGAAATTTGAATTCAAAACATTATTAATTCCATTCAATTAGATACTGTACTGATATAAATTTTTATTTTCAATCAAAATGCCAACCTCAAGCAAACTGTCAGACACAATTTGCTTGTAATTTGTCCACATCTTAGTGATGCTAGGTCCCACTCTACATAGCAGGCTGTTCAACTGCTCCATGCTGAGTCGAAAGTACACCAGGTCGCTGTGACAACGGAGCTCCTTTACCAACCTGAATTCCCCAAGCTGCTCTCTGGATATGAGGGTCTCATGCACCCACAGCCTATTCTTTCTTGGTGCTAACAGAGCTAGTGCTAGTGCTTTTCTTTTATACATTGTCGTGACTGACCACAGGCCGGGTCAACAACAAAACAGGAGAGTTTAGAAATCCACACCTACTTTTTGCGCTAAGCCCCGCGGCAAGCGCAGCGCGTTGAGCACAACTTGCTGTTTTTTAATAGGAAGCGCAAACCCCACGGCGAGCACAGCGCATGCCATTTTCGGTCTGAAACCCACTTAGAGTAACAAGAGCGACTCGAAGCTTCGACCAAGTGCAAAACTAAAAAACCCCTGCCTTGCTGAGAGTGGAAGGACTTCGGTGAACCTCCCCGCACCTGGTTGTTTGTGAACTACTGTATTTAGTTTTAAATTTGTTTTGATGAGCCATGCCTAAGTTCTCATTAAAGACTTGTTTGTATTTAAGTTCTCTCCACAGTTGTGTCCTCCCTACCCAAACGACATGACATATATGTCCTGAGCAAAAGTTATTTCATATTATTCAATTTCCCCCTATATGTTAAATTAAGCTAATATATAGAAATTATGGACTAAAATTAGCAAAAGTAAGTACTAGGTGATTTTTTCACTTTGGAAATTTGAATTGTGGGGTTCAATATTTTAGATGTGAACATATTGTGGCAGTCTTGGTTCTGTTCTCCGCATAAGTAAGGGTACAATCCAACTTTGTAGAATAAAGAATTTCAAGTCTGAATACTGCTAGGTTTAATCCTCTCAAGGAAACCAACCTGGTTTGAGCAAAGCTAGTATATGTATTAAATAATGTATTACATACTTTAAAACATTTAAGTGTATGATAGATTCCAAATATGGAAAAGAACAGGCCAAATTAAACAGGCACAAAACATCAAAGAAGAAACTGATGTTCTCAATTTGCTCAAACTGTCTCATCCGAAAAGGGCCAGTGGAGATGCAGCTATTCATTCTAAACAGCAGTATACCTGATTCTATTTCTAACTTTG
This sequence comes from Hydrocynus forskahlii, assembly GCA_037974365.1. Taxonomy (NCBI): domain Eukaryota; kingdom Metazoa; phylum Chordata; class Actinopteri; order Characiformes; family Alestidae; genus Hydrocynus; species Hydrocynus forskahlii. Next base: position 6,072,413 of record JBBPCX010000023.1, on the reverse strand, counting down.
ATAAGTTGTGAGTTTTTTTATAAGTTGTGAAGCCCTGGAGCCACAATGGCTTTTTGAAGATATAACCGGACACCCCTGAACCCCTGAATTATTCTATACAAAGGTTGTATAATCCAACATCACAAGGGCAGCGCCGTTTGATACCTGTGGAGGGGCCATCCGCGGATCCATCTGGCACTATACATTCATAGAACTTGTTTCTCCTTGTTTTTCTAAAGCATGAGGATCACTTTGGTACATCTGATGTGTGTTTACAAACATATGTTTACAGGTTTTCTACCAGCAGGTCACTTTTACAAAAATATGAAAAATTACACTATTTTGGCATCTTGGTCAAATTCATCTGAGATTTTGAAACAATTCAACAGACAATGTTTAAAGAGTTAAAACGCAATGTCACAGTCCATTAAATAGATTATATTTGCCACCCAGAATCATAGAATAAGAAGTTTCCACATGGCCTAGCTAAGATTCCATTTGATTTTAAACACAAAATTAAAAATCTTCATTTTTTACTTTTTTAAGCACTCTGAAATGATAATTTCTTATCTCAAGTTTCCCAGTGACCCATGTTGAATAGTCCTTGCCGTCATGCTGACAGTGTCCTCTTGCTTTCATCCTTTAATCTCTGCTCCTGGTCCCTGCGCCAAATTGGATTCCACCTCCGCAGACCCACCACCTGTTCGGCTTGGCTGTGTTGATGTTCTGAACACCTGATGACCGCTCCAAAAGTCAGCACAGCCTTCAGACTCATCCCTGCATCACTGCTGCAGGACTGTAGCTTTGGCAGGGGGCCATCTGAGAGCTACTATCTATATTAATCATCATCCAAGCTGTAGCAACACAGTCAGCAACAGGCATTAGAAAATTAATTTCTACTAAGTTCCACAATATTCTCGATTAACAAATAGACAGAGCACTGGGAGAAAACACTCAGAACAATATACCTTTTCCTATACAGTATGTAACCCATGTAACACACTCCTGAGTAAATACACTACACTGCCAGGTTCTAGAGGAGCTAAGTATAAGTGCATTAACTCAACACACACAAGTCAATGGAAAACAATATTTCTTGTATTAGAAATATAAATAACATTCACATATAAACACATGGAAAGAAAATTGGGTCTTTTAAAGAAATTAAATTGTCCTTATAAAAGAATATCAAAACAGTTACTCACTCTGAATCAGAGTTCAATGTGAATGGTGGAGCAAGAGTAAGGTCTCCAGTGCGTAAATGTCTAGTCGTGGGACAGGAACAGGCCTATCAGTGAATCCGATGACCCCAGGACCAAAAAGCTTTAGGAATCAAATTGGGTGGCTCGCCATCTAATGGAATCCTTGGAACATTGTCTGAAATCATATCAAATTAGGCATTTACTAGCTGTAAATACAGCAATATACTGAATACAATTACTATGTCCCAATTACAACCAAAAATATGTCCGTGCATAACACATCATGCTAGTTCAAAAATAATAAAGTGCAATTCAATTTATGCTGTCCCAGTGAACAAATTTGAAAACTTTTCCAGTGCATACAGACATTATTTTCCTCTTTTCTGAATAAATAAATTGCAGTTTCTATCACTAATGTGAAGAAATTTTAGTTACATGTAGCAGTAACTTCTACCATGAGCAGTGGTAAGTAACTTTTGCATTTGCTGCAAAAGTAGTACTAGGTTTTTAGGCTTCAGCCTTTAAGTCAGAATCCAACCACTAGCTTCCTGTGATAAGAGGTGAATAAACACCATGAATCCAGTATCCCAGTATTTCGGTGCTCCAACCAAAATATTTTATCTCTAAACAACCTTATCCAGCATATATACTAACTTTCCAGCATGGTTCTCCCTATTTATAGCGGAACTTTACAGAAATATATATATATATATATAATTTTTGAGAGCGTCATGTATACATACATAATATGTATTTATAAAAAAATTCGCTATGCAATATATGTATGTATGCATATGTATATACCATCAATGTATTTAAAACATAAAAAGTATATATTTTTTACATGGGACTTTCTGTGTGGAGTTTGCATGTTCTCCCTGTGACCGCGTGGGTTTCTTCCAGAAGCTCCGGTTTCCTCCCACCACCAAAAACATGCATACATTGGGGATAGGTCAATTGAGCACACTAAATTGCCCCTAGGTGTGAGTGTGAATGGTTGTCTGTCTCTGTATGTGGCCCTGCGATGTGCTGGCGACTGTCCAGGATGTACCCGGCCTTTGCCCATTGTGGCTGAGATAGGCTCCAGCCCCCCCAACCCCCGCAGACAAAGGGGTAGAAGATGGATGGATGGTGAACCAGGTGTTTCTGAGCAGGGAAGTCACCAAAACGAGCTGGACCACGGCCCTCCAGGTCTGGAGTGCAACACCACTGCTCTAGAACATGGATATACCTTTCAGCATTGATGGTGCCTTTCCAGATGTGCATGCTGCCCTTGCCATATGAACTAATGCACTCGCATACCAGAGAGGCTGGCTTTTGAACTAAATGCTGATAACAAGCTGGGTGGTCCTTCTCCTCTTTAGTCCAGATAACATGGCATCCCTGGTTTCCGAAAAGAATTTAACATTTTGATCACATTCTGACCACAGGACAGTTTCCACATTTTAAATGCGTTGGCCCAGAGAAAACATTGTCGCCAGTTGACCTAATTAGCCGCAAATTGTTCCTCCAGCTGTTGCTTTTTATAAACCACTAACTTTCTAGTGACTTAATGCCCAGTTCCAACTTTTTTTGCTGTCATGAAATTAAAAATGGGCCAATATTTTTTAGGTTTAAAATGTCTCACTTTCAACATTTGATATGATGTCTATGTTCTGTTATGAATAAAATATGGGATTTCCACATCATTGCATTCTGTTTTAATTTACAATTTGCACAACATCCCAACTTTTTTTGGAATAGGGGTTGTACCATAAGTGAGTTAAGCCTTCTTCAGTGAACAGTATATGCACTAGAATGGGCTACTCCTTACTAGACACGTCATAGTACTGTATGGGATTTTGTGATCTTGTTTTCAAGGGTTAACTGCTGACTAAGCATTCTCAAACTAATTAGCTGTAACTGATCAATCAATACTTAGTGATGCATCTAGGCAGGATCCCTTGGAATTAGTAGAGCTAATTCATCAGCTAAACTTAAAGACATCAGGCAAAGACATCAGCTAAACTTAGCTCTACACAATTCCAGTGTGTAGAGCTAAGTTTAGCTGATGTCTTTGCTTCTTAGATTTAAGTTTGCAGTTTTTCGTCTTGGGAGGCACCAAAGCACCATTAAGGGTCACATGGAGTCAAGTGTACAATCACATAGATGAGGCTCATCTGAACATAAGTAGGACCATTCTGGAAGGGAGTGTTATCCACCAACAACTCAAAGGCTCAAAGCTCACGGTTTTAGCATTGCCTTCACCAGAGACGAGTAGTTCTCAAATAAGTATCACTATATTTGAGATGTATTTGAGATGATTCATCAAACTTGTGCCTTTATACTGACTTTCTATTGTAAATTTTACATTGCCATCTGATAATTTACTCTTGCACATGTGATTTTTAGTATTCCTAAAGCTTTTTTGGAGGCTTTTTTGCTATTTTTGAAACAAGGTGGTGTGTATGCTGTTATTAATGTTATTTATATAATAACATTGTATCATATAGGAGCCTTTTAAAGGACTTTGCTGTTGAGGTGTATTGTAGATATAAATTGTGCACCTTGAAAAATACTACAAAAATAAACATAATGAATACAACAAAACAAAATTATGGAAGTAAAGCCACTAAGAAAGTTGTCACAAGCATTTTCTTCCAATATCATGCTAGATACTATATATACAGTTGTGGGGTGGTTTAGGGGTCCTACGGAGCTGCTTATAGTAAGAAACAGCCCCAGCAATGATATACTCACAGAGCAATGCTGAATGAGGACAATAATGAAGGCTATAAATGAAATTCACTTCAGTTCCATTATTTCCCCCTTGCAGGTCTGTCGCATTAGAAAATATGGTCACCAATGGAGATTGCAAGGACCCCCCCCTTGCCAGCTGTGTGTGTGTGTGTGTGTGTGTGTGTGTGTGTGTGTGTGTGTGTGTGTGTGTGTGTGTGTGTGTGTGTGTG
>JBBPCX010000023.1:6051616-6068184 GCA_037974365.1 Hydrocynus forskahlii | reverse complement strand
TTGGCTAAATTTAAACCGCAAAGCATGCTGGTAAATGTAGTCGAATCACTCCCCAGGACCAACACGATATAATAAAATTAAAGACAGGGCAATAATGTACAGTACCCATTTTTAGAGGTCCCTACATATATATATACACCCATATATATACACATATATACATATGTATATATATAGTAGGGATGCACCTAACAACAAAAACCGAAACCAAAAACCGAATAAATTATTATTCAATTATTAAAAGAATAAATCTGTTACAAAACTATGAAAATATTTATTATATTTAGCATTCAAACAATGCCCAATATAAAATAAAATTTTAAATAAAATATTTTTCTTGGCCCCACTCATGAATAGCCTAAAAGCAAGATAGCTGAAATATTATACAATTAATTATCTTTTCTCATAAAACTAGTGAATTCAAGTGCATTTTAGTATTCTGAACGAAGTGCATGAACAAAGTGGAGGAACTGAACCCAGTCCTCTAAAAGTGTTCCAAAAAGTGGACCAACAGAAAGGGGGATTGAGTTTTTTTTCTGTTCCTGGAAGACCTTAGCTAAGAAGAAGACGAACTCATGTACGGCTGGAGTGGTCAGCTGGAGAAGCGTTGATCTGCGGGGTTTCCTCGCAAGACTTCCCGTCTCCAACGTGGCTAGAAGACCACAGAGGCGGAAAAAGGAAGCAAACGGGGGATTCAGTACAATCCTATGGAGCTCCCAGAGTATGCGAGTTCTGAAGAGGACGAGCTAACGTACGGCTGGAGTGGGTGACCGTAGGACCCACCGGTGGTCTTGGACCCACCGAGTTTATTTGTGGACCTTCCCGTATCCAAGAAGGTTAGAAAGTCACAGAGACGGAAGAGAATCCATACTAGATCCAAGATGGCAGCTCCCATGATGATTGCAAGCAAACCCATTTCTCTGTGGGCTGCCACCCGCAACTCGGTCCTTCCGACGACTCCCGCACACTGTTTAGCTCCTGCAGTTTCTCCTCCACAACTCAGCTCAGCCCAACTCAGCTCAGTTCAACCCAGCTCAGTTCAACCAAGCTCAGCCCAACTCAGCTCAGTTCAGCCCAGCTTAACTCAGTTCAGCTCAGCTCAACTCCTCTGATGGCTGCAGCACGCCACACAGCGCCTTACACAGCCACCGCAAGCCATTCATTGCCCCAAGGGAGGCTGCACCTCAATCAGCTTTCCCAGTTGCAGCTAGACAGAGCTCAGTTCCAGCCAAACCAGCCACCTTCTCCTTCTCCGCCCGTGGCTCCAGTGCGCAGCTCTCCACCCATGGCTCCAGCCAGCAGTTCTCTCCCCGTGGCTCCAGCACCGGTTCCTGTACCAGTCTCCCAAGCTGCGGCCCTCACACTGGACACCCCAGATCCTGACCCGGTTTCCGCCCTGAACACCCCAGATCCTGACCCTACACCAGTTGCCTCAGCCTGCGCCTGTACTTCCTTCTACTCATTCTTGTCCAGACCAGGTCGAAGCAGGCCAGGACTAATATGTGTACATTTAAAGAGTGAGAGAGACAGTGAGAGGGAGAGAGAGCGTAGTTATGTCATCAGTCACATCGTCAATGGGACGTCACATATCTCATTACAGCAGTTCCAAGTCATTAAGACTACAGAGACAGCAAACTAATATATATTTATTACATTGCAGGATGAGCTACAACACAAAATACCACCATGGTTAGAAAAATACAAATTATATTAAAACATGGTTTGAGTTGGACCTACAGGTTAAAAAGCTAACAGTAAAATGAACTGAAGATGACAAAACTTCAATAACATAATAACAGATGTTCCACCCACACTATTAAAATATTCAAACACTAGCTGCTCAGGGTTGCTCACTGTTCTGTCACTTTCTCAGTATGTTATGCAAAAAAACAGCTGTAAAATATAAAAAAAAATCAGTAATACAAAATCATTTATAAAATGTTTAAGAAGCTTTCCTTTAAATTGTTAAAACACATTCAATACTACAGAGCCTTGCAAAACACTACAATACTAATTTAGGTATTTATTGAGAGCCACTGTGAATTTTAAGTATACTGTTTCTTTAACAACTTATAATCAAATTGATTGTTTTTTTTTTCTAAATAAACACAGTTTCAGAGTTTGACAGATTTCTCATGATTGGCTGTTGATGGCCAGGGCAGCTCATTAATTTTGAGTTAGTAATAAATGTGAGCGGTGGTCAAAACAAACACTTGGCGCAAATGCAAGCAGCTGAACAAAATTCATGCTGGCAGTGAATGCAACTTTCAAATCACACTCAGCTATTCTGACAGCTTGTATCTTGCCAAAGACTGAACGCTCAGACTTTAAAATACACAGGTAAATTTACAGGTAAAAAATATATCTTATAATATTAATCATGAGGACACACACACACACACACACCCCTCTGGCATGAAGCGATCTAGATTAAATTGTAGATCGTCCAGTGAGACAGTGAACCAAACCATCACCAAATTCACAAAAAAAAGTTCCTGACCACAGAATCAAGTTACCATCCCAGTCCCATGACCCAAATCTCACTGAAGGAGTAGACTATTTGTTCTCGACTTTAATCAGCATTGCAAGAGAGCGTGTTCTGTTATTTTTACTAAGATACACAAAAGCTGTGTTCGAAAAGTGCACTCGTTCACTACATAGTGTTTGCTATACAGGGGGCTAAGTAGTGAACAAGGGGAGGTGACGTTTAGTTAATTTTGGACATTCGGAATGTTATGTTTTTACTAACTGTTGCTTAAATAGTGTGCCGGATCGTGGCAATTTATCTCTGTCGCATAAACACACGTCTTGTCTCTTTAGTTCCGACACAGCCCGCACATGAGGCAAGGTCTGGTGGGCACGGTGATGGACAGATCTGTCCAGGGGGCACTACTGTCCTCAGTGGAGAGAGAGAGAGAAAGAAAGTACAAGTGTGGCCGAATCTCCTCCGTTCGAAGCCCCACTTCCCCCCGTCTTGCTCCTCTTCTTGACTTTCGCGGGATAACAGTAGAATGTGTCCGAAAAGTGCACTTGTTCACTATGTAAGGCACAGTAAAAGAAACCTGCAGTGTGTAGCACCCCTTTGCCCTCCTAAATTAAATAGGGGTAGCTACTCTGGGTTCATTGTACAGGGTGTAGTCACATACCAAGTAATACTACAGTTCAAGCTATAAATCAATTAAATAGTTTCGTTTTGTCTTTTCTTCCCTACACACTATCTGATCCTGAACTCCTATCTTACTCTCACACACATACAATCAAAGCGTCATTAAAAATTGCAAACAAAGAAATATTTACTCTGATAATCAATTAGACAATAGCACAAAATATACTTGTAAACACAAAATCCTTTGTTTTAAGTTCTCAAAAGCATGTACACTTGGATACCTTTTTCAATGAACTCTATTTAAACCCCCAAGATCGTCGCTGATGCAGGCCTGAACGTGCTTGTGAGCTTGGTAGCCAAAAACAAGATGGCTGCTTCACCGCAATGGCCAAAATAAAACAGGTACCCGAGCCAAAGAGGAAAAAAAGGGTCACACACGCAGGCTTGCGAAAGGTGAGAAGGAGAAAACGCCCCGGAGCAGTCGTCCTCGAATCCCCGGAGTCACGTGCTTGCCGACAGCGAAGTCCGTGTCCTCTGTGTTTTTAGCACCACCGAGCTATGTCGTTAGCCGTCCGCTAACCGCTTAGCTCGGTCCTAGCCACAGCACGACTAGCCACCTTGCTTTTAGCACACAGCGAAACTCCGAACGGCTCTTCAAGCGTGTAAACTTCAGTCCGAAGTTTCACTTGACTGTTTATAAGCTGTTTCACCGCAGAAGTCACTTTTAATGATCTAGAGGACCACTCGCCGTCACTAAAACCGTGTCTTTTTTTCGTTGCCGTGTCTCCTAGCTCACTCTCTCCTCTCATCCCTTCATCGCTTCTTCCCCTCACGAATTCTCCGTACAGAAATTAACCAACCAGAATATACACACTTGTTTCCCAAAACATAAAATAAAGTATTCTTGCAACATTCCCAGTATAAAGAAAAATATGAATATACACAGTTACAAAAATCAAAATGAAATAAAACAAATAACACTGCCTGGAAATACACAAACTCAACATTCCATATGTTTTCACTTCAGCATTAACTCAACAATACTAATGAATTTAAAGTGTTTTACCAACATTTATTCTGTTTATTTATTTTTTATATATATATACCATTTATGAACTTATCCTCCATAGGGCTACAAGTGCATAATGGTTCATGTGTATTCATGTAGTGGACAGTGTCTGGACACTAGATTTTGGCATGTCGCGTGGCGATTTTGTAATAACCTAACTAGTGGGTGAAATAGACGGTTGGAATTTCGGACAACACTACAAAATGGCTGATTCACTACATAGTGCCCTACATAGTAAACGAGTGCACTTTTCATACACAGCTAAAGTGTTAAATGAAATGATGGCAATAATTCTGATGTGGGCTTAAAAAAATGAACAAGTTTGGGAACATGTTGCCATAATGAGATTTCTGGTCTCGGTATATTACTAAATTTCTGTATGGTTGCTTGTGATTGTCCTTCAGTCTATGTATGTTAATAAGGTTGGCTATGGTCACTTTCAATTAATCTTTGATCTTTATTTGCTAAAGAGAAGGTCACATGTGATTTGTCTTCTGTCTCTGCATGTTAATGAGGTTGGCTGAGTTCTTTGTTCTATCATCTTATTTCCTGACCTTGCACTGCAGTCCTAGAAAGGAAAAGCGGCCTGCACTCACCTTCAGCAGAATCCTTGGTGCCATATTGAAGGGCATTTCAGTTCTCAAAATGGTTAAGCGGTCCCAGAAACTGACTTCTTGAAAGTTCACAAAAATGTGGCCTTCAAACATTGCCACATCCATGACTTTCCATTCTTCATCCTCTTCATAGCTGTCCTTTCTTTCATCTTGCTAAACCTGCACTTCCTGATTCAATATATCCACATCCTCCAGCCTTCTCTCTCGCTCATTCTCCTCACTCATTATTCCCTCAAAGAACTCCTTCCATCTGCTCAACATACTCTTCCTGTCTGTGAGTAAATTCCCATTGTTATCTTTTACCACTCTAACCTACAGCAATCTTTCCCATCTCTGTACCTCTGCCTTTCCAATTGATGCAGCTCCTTTTCTCTCTCCTTTGTGTCCAACCTCTCATACAGCTTGCTATACACCTTAGCTTTAGCCTTTGTAACTTTTCTCTTTACCTTGCAGTTCACCTCCTTGTACTCTTGTCTACTTTCTTCATCTCTCTGACCGTCTCACTTCTTCTTCACCAAACTCGGCCTTTGGATACTATCCTGTACTTTCTCATTCCACCACCATGTTTCCTTGTCGTCTTTCCTCTGTCCAGATGTCATCCCTGGTACCTTCCTTTCTACTTCTGCAGAAGCTGCCCAGCTATCTGGCAACTCATCACTGCCACCCAATGCCTGTCTTAACTCCTCCCTAAACTCTAACCTACAGTCCTCCTTCTTCAACCTCCACCATTTTATCCTTGACTCTGCCCTCACTTTCCTCCTCTGTTTGACCTCCAGTGTCATCCTACAGACCGCCATCATTGACAGTCAGGCATGAATATATCTATAACTGAGTGAGACTGGAATTGAGGTATTTATTGCAGTTGGCCTGTGGTCTGAACCGTGCATAAAAAGTATACTTTTTGTATACTGAACATCAAAATAAAAAAGAATAACAGTCATTTTTACATTCTGTTACCCTGGACATTGGCAGCCTAGTCACCAAATCTTTTCTGGTGAATGTAAATTGTGATGTTTATTTATTACGCATCTTGTTCTCAACTCTACTCATTTTATCTAAGATTCTTCTTTCTCCAGCAGGAGTATGGCAGCATTGGATTCTGTCCATGTGTGACAACCTGAGCCACAATTCACCCTCTTGGTGGGGGAACTATGAACAAGTTTCCCTTAGGACTTCCTGTTTGTAGCACTATTTAAGGCCTCACTGCAGAAAGTATCTTTGTGAAGTATTGCTCTCCATGGTGTATTGAGTGGTCTGTATCTTGCAAGCAAATCTTGTTGCTGAATGTGTTGTACCTTTGCCTCTAGCCTTGCCTATGTAACAGGTTGAAATATACAAAGATATTACAATGAAATATATTATATACACTTATGTATTGTATGATTGCACAATAGATCTAGTTTTTTTTATAGTTTTCTTTTATTTGGCACACTGCTTGCGAGGGTCCTGGTAGCTCTTCCTCCTCCCCTTGCCTTATCAGTCTGTCTCCCCACTCCCTCTTTCCTGTTTGATATCCTTTTGGATAGTGGAGTTGGAGGCATAAATGTGTAGAAAACCAACATTTTCATTTTTAAATGCTTTGTGCAGAGAAAATAAAACTTAAATGTAGCAGTACTTGTTTTGTGTCATTTCTCTCACAACACAGCACAGAAGTTCATCCCTGGTTACACCTATGACACTCCTAATTTTGTTTTTTGACTGTTTTGGCTGTTTTGTTTTTTAGTGTTTTGGCTGTTTTCAGATCATGTGTCTTGCCTTGCCCTTCTGCTACTGTTTGCTCCTGCTCCCTCTGAATTTTATTAGGGATTACAAATTACAAGTTCACAGTTTGAACTTGTTCTGTTATTGAATGCAAGCTCTATCATTTTAAACTATGCAACTTAATCCTTCACCATCTCATCACTACACCACGGAACAATTCATAGCTCCACAGCATTTCAAACATAGCACTCAATCTGCTATGTACTGCTCTAGGGGTTGGAAGCATTGCATCAAGCAATGTCTTTACACAAATTGCTGCAGATTACATCGAATATATCTGCTTCAAGTATCCCCGCTGCAAATTTCAGCTCACTGCTCTGTCTAGACTGAAATCAAATTAAAGTTTAGTAAAAGTTCAGGAGACATGGCAAATAGTCCAGAGTTTTAATTAAGGCAAGGAAGGAAGGCAAGCTGTACAATAGGTTCTTTCCATAAATTATAGTCTTCTTGCATCATGAGTTTACTGCCATTAAATTAAGAAAGAATTTCCTTCAATGACCAACATTTCCACCATTTTCAGTAATTCCAGCAAAGTATATCAAGTAAAGTCAAGTAGGTTTTATTGTAATTTCTACCATACACACACAGTACATAGTGAAACGAAAGCCTCCAGGACCATGGCACAACACAAGAGCAGAACAGAACAAGACCACAAGTGCAGACAGTACACTGAAGCAGCTACAGTGAAGATAAATACAGTATTTTGACATGTACTGCATTCGAGCAGCAGAGAGCTATGTGCAAAGATGCAGAACAGAAGTTACACGTGCAACAAACGCAGAACAGCAATAAATATGATTGTGCAATTGTAGCAGCAATACAGAACAGCAATAAATAATATCGTGCAGTTGTAGCAGCAACATCACAGTGCATGTAGTATATGCAGTATAAAAAATTTAAATAGATAATTAAAGTCTGAGTTTTTCAGGAGGTAGGGTGAGGGAAGGGGTGTGTGTGTGTTGGGGGGGGGGTGTGTTCCGGTTGAGGAGTCTGATGGCCTGAGAAACAAACTGCTCCCTATTCTAGCAGTGGAGGCCCATATGCCACTGAACATTTTACCAGATGGGAGGGGGGAGAAGAGAGTGTGTGTGGGGTGGGTGGGGTCTTCCACAATGCTGGTGGCTTTGCGGATGCAGTGTGTGGTGTAAATGTCTGTGACATAGGGAAGAGAGACACCGATGATCATCTCAGCGATTCTCACAATCCTCTGTAGGGTCTTGCGATCTGAAATGTTACAATTCCCATACCAGGTGGTGATGCAGCTGCAGAGAATGCTCTCTATGGTCCCTCTGTAGAACATGGTGAGGATTGGGGTGGAAGATGTGTTCTCCTCAGTCTCTTCTTGGTGAAGAAGCTGGTGTCCAAGTGAGGTTCTCCGTGATATAAACACCAAGGAAGTTGGTGCTCTGGATGATCTCCACTGAGGAGCCACCAATGCGCAGTGGGGAGTGATCACGTTGCCCCCTCCTGAAGTCAGCAACCATCTCTTTTATTTGATGCACAGAGAAAGGTTGTTGACTCTGCACCAGTCTGTCAGCTGTCGCACCTCTTCTCTGTATGCTGTCTTCCCACTGATCAAACCCACCACAGCTGAACATCACAGCAAACTTCGAGCTGTGCATTGCTGCACAGTCATGGGTCAGCAGTGTGAACAGTAGAGGGCTGAGCACGCAGCCCTGGGTGGCCCCTGTGTTCAGCGTAGTAATGCTCCCGATCCTGACTGACTGAGGTCTCCCAGTCAGGAAGTCCAGGACCCAGTTGCAGAGGGAGGTGTTTAGGCCCAGCAGTCTTAGCTTCCCAATCAGATGCTGAGGAATAATGGTGTTCAATGCTGAACTGAAGTGTATGAACAGCATTCTCACATAAGTGTCCCTTTTGTCCAGATGGGTAAGGGCCAGGTGAAGGCTGGTGGTGATGGCATCATCCGTAGAATGGTTGGGACGGTATGCAAACTGCAGGGGGTCCAGTGAGGGTGGCAGTTGTGACTTGATGTGCCTCATGACAAGCCTCTCAAAGCACTTTATGATGATGAGTGTGAGGGCAGCAGGATGATTGAGGCAGGACACTGATGACTTCTTTGACACGGGGGTGGTGCTCAGAGAGATGTTGAAGATGTCTGTGAGAACATCTGCTAGCTGTTCTGCACATCCTCTGAGCACACAACCAGGAATGTTGTCTGGACCAGCAGCTTTCAGAGTTTTCCTCACATCAACCATGGTAAGTCAGAGTACCTGGTCATTGGGGGGTGGGATGGACTTCCTCACTACCATGTTCTTTTGGGCTTCAAACTGTGCATAGAAGTAATTCAGTGCATCTGGAAAACAGGCCTCACCATCACAGGCAGGTGGAGATGATGGCTTGGATGGAAATGATGATGGCCTGGATTATACATATATAGTAATTAATTTATGCCATTTGGAAGGTTATTCAGATACAGTGACAATATCACACGAGTGTACCTGAATAACCTTCTAAATGGCATATATGTATTACTATGTATAATCTATATGTATACATATAATATATAGATTTTACCTACTAAAACATTAAATTAAATTTGTGGACCATAAAATGTTACTGTTAAAGCTAGCCCCCAAATGGCAAATGTCCCATGTTACTATACTTTATTTTAGCAAACTATCAGTACTTTGCATTTAACTTTGATCCACTATAGGTCATGTGTAACCAGGACATTCTCATATACAGTACTTATTGTCATCACTAATTATTTTGTTAAGTGCCTGACCAGAGGGCAGAATACACTAGATCACGTCTACACTAACATTAAACATGCATACAGAGCCACGCAGCTTCCACACTTAGGCCAGTCAGACCACCTCTCTCTGCTCCTTACCCCTGCATACACGCCTCTCAGAAGAAGCACTACTCCTGTGATAAAGTCCATCACTACATGGCCGGAAGATGCACTTCTTCAGCTTCAAGACTGCTTTACTCACACCGAATGGAGCGTTTTTGAACACTAGGACCTGGTTGCACAAACAGAAGCTGTCCTATCCTACATCACATTCTGTGTGAGGAATATTACAGTGAACAAACGCATCCGAGTGTTTCCCAACCAGAAGCCCTGGATGACACCATTCCAGCATCAGCCAGTTTCCAGTTCCCTTTCACTGACTGTACAGGTACAGGATGTTAAACGGATGCTCAGCAGGGTGAACCCCAGGAAAACGGCCAGACTGGATGGAGTCCCGGGGAAGGTACTCAGAGCCTGTGCAGACCAAGTCTTCACCACAATTTTCAGTCTCTCCCTGACACAGGCCATCATCCCAGCCTGTCTGAAGTCTGCCATCATCATCCCAATACTCAAAAAGTCTGCCACATATTGCCTAAATGACTACCGCCTAGTTGCACTCACACCCATCATCACTAAGTGCCTTGAGCGGCTAGTCCTAAACCACATTAAAGCTTGCCTCCCTCCCTCCTTTGATCCCCACCAGTTTGCCTACAGAGCAAACAGGTCAACTGAGGATGCCATAACCACCACCCTTCACACCGCGCTGAGCCATCTGGAGCATTGGGAAAACTACGTTAGAATGCTCTTCATCGATTTCAGCTCAGCCTTTCACACCATCATCCCCAACATCTTGGTCAGAAAACTGTCTGACCTGGGAATCCCACAACTCACCTGCTCCTGGATCATGGACTTTCTCACAAACCGGCCCAAGACAATAACACTGGGACCCCACCTCTCTTCCACCCGGACACTGAACACAGGCTCCCCAAAAGGTGTGTGCTGAGCCCACTGCTGTTCACGTTATACCCCTCCAACTGCAGACCTGCCCACATCAGCAACATGATAGTTAAGTTTGCTGATGACACAACATTGGTGGGGCTGATCTCCGGTGGAGATGATATCCATATAGGGACGAGGTCCTGAGGCTGTCTGAGTGGTGCTTGGCAAACAATCTGGCTCTGAACACTAAAAGAAACTAGAGATCATCCTTGACTTTAGGATGCACAGGGCAGATCCAACCCCCACCAACATCAAAGGTGACTTTGTGGAGAGGGTGCATACCCTCACCTTCCTGGGAACCACAATCTCTCCTGTCCTCTCCTGGACTCCTAACACCATGGCGGTCATTAAAAAGGCACAGCAGCATCTGCACTGAGAGTGCTCAGGAAGAACTAAATCAGCGAGAAGCTGCTGGTAACCTTCTATCACTCCGCCATCGAGATCATACTGGCTTACTGCATCTCAGTATGGTTCTCCCACTGCACAGAGTCAGACTGGAAGAGACTGCAGAGAGTAGTCAAAGACAGCGCAGAAAATCATCGGCTGCCCCCTCCCCTCACTGAAAGACATCTACACATCCCACTGCCTCAGCAGAGCTGAGGGGATCATCAGAGACAGTACCCATTCTGCTCATGGCCTCTTCAACCTTCTGCCCTCTGGCAGGCGCTACAGGTCCATCGGAACTAGGTCCAACAGGCTCAGAGTTTTTTACCACAAGCCATCACTGCACTGTAGACACACAAACTCATACCATTACCACTCACAATGTGCAATAACTGTTGTAGTTTTCCATTAATCCCAAGGCAATGTGCAATAGTCTCAACACTGCCTACAATATGTGCATTTATTTATTCTTGTATAGTGCAATTTTTATATAAATATATAATTTGCAACAAGAGTAACTGACTCTGGAACAATGTTCTGAAAAAGAAGTCTGTCCTGCTTACTCTCCAGCTGCAAGCAGACTGCTGGGTAGGCTCCCTGGTGTGCATGGATGTGCTCCGCACTACGACTGGGATTACCCTCCTCTCTGACGAAGGGGACCACAGGGACTTGGAACCTGAGACATCTGGAGGTAGGGGTGTTGAGCGGACCCTCTTGCTCTGAGTCCTGACAGTTCACTGAAAATTACCAGCTGCTGGGAACTGCATCCTACCGCTTAAAGCTACTGTGCCACAAGTCTAAAGTCGTGGGCCTTCAGTGCACCATCACTTCTTCACTGTCAAAACTCCCTACTCTACAACTATGCTTCAAACTTGAATGCTAATCTAAAAAAACATAGTGAGACTATATTTTCATAGTGTAATTGCTTTTGTTATATAGGTACACTCAGGACTGCTGAATACTGTTTTTCTCTGGGGGAAGGGATGCCTCAGTGGTAAACTAGTTGTTTCCTTGTTCATGTTACTTTGTTCTAGGATAGTGTTGAGACTATAATTAAAATCCAGTGGTGTTTCTGGATATTTTGCCATTTTAGGAGAGGTTCAGGTATGCTGTCAACCCTAACTGTGTTGTCAATGTTGGGAGGATATCTGCATCGACTTGGTGCCCCTAATACCTATGCCATTTTCGGTTGCCAATGCACTAGAAATGCCTTCTATATTTCCTTGAAAGGTTAGTGCAATCTGTGACATGGCTTGAGCTTTAATTTCCTGCTTACAGAGAGTGAGGCACTAGAGACTACATTGAGGCAGACAGTTATAAGGAATGTATGGGTT
Organism: Hydrocynus forskahlii; assembly: GCA_037974365.1. Taxonomy (NCBI): domain Eukaryota; kingdom Metazoa; phylum Chordata; class Actinopteri; order Characiformes; family Alestidae; genus Hydrocynus; species Hydrocynus forskahlii. Next base: position 6,056,162 of record JBBPCX010000023.1, on the reverse strand, counting down.
ATGTAAAAAGGTCCATTCCCCAATCCAGGACAGCTATTCCTGCAAACTACTTTCACTGCAGGTCTCCAATTCATTCCTGCCCCTTCACAAGCCAGAGGCATTCCATGTAGTGTCCATCCAAGTAAACTTTTTTCTCTCATGTCCTGTCTATGTTTTAATTCTCTGATTAATAAGACATACCTATGAGTACAGTATTACATTATATTAACACTATACAGTGACGGTATACATTTTATAACTCTTTATTCACATGTTCATGTAGGATGCACAGCATGTAAATAAACACTTATACTGATGATGTTGTTCCTCGTATTTGCCAAACAAAATGATTCTGTGTTTGTCACTGTCTCAGTTTTTTATATTTTATATTGGAGACCTCATTGAATTAAACAATATTTGCCTTAATCAGTTTTCAGTCCCTCAGTCTGTTCCAGTTTACTCCACCTGTGAGTTACATTTCCACTCAAACCACTTTAGACTAAATTGCTCACAAACAGTGACACTGATTACATTTTCATTTGAAGAAGAAAAGTGTGTGGTTATTGTATAAAAAAGCGTTTTATGTACTTCTTAGTTTACATACCATATACTGTGTGTACTGATTATATAGCGTAGCTAGTTTCATACAATTCACTGTACTTCAATTCTGCTTCTGCTTCATGGTTAATATCTTTATTAAGCTATTTTTCCCTGGTCAAATTTTCAACTAACCATGTAATAGAACATGCAAAGGATAATTATCTTGGAGAAAGCAGAAAGCTTTTGTAGAAGTTTGGCGATATAATAGGTCCTATTAATGCTATCTATATCTCACCATTTACCATGCTTCCACTGTAGCTTTTTTGTGTGCCTCAGTGAGTATACAAGACTACTGCATCACACTGAAGTCCAAACAAGCTGTGAACTTGTGAACATGAGTATTATGCAACTAAGGCATCATCTTGCCATGAATGGAAACTAAAGCAGTCCATATAAGTTAAGTTTAGTAGTTTAATGGTGGTCAGCACTAAACTGCATCAAAGTGGAGCTAACCAATAAGATTAAGTGTTTTCAAAGTTAAAATGCTGTGTATATAAAACAACACTGTACTGGCATTGCTCAGGGCAGTGTAAGGTTGGGATGTGGGGTATATATGACAGAGCAGAATTGATGTATACATAGGAGCCCATCACAGCAAGGGAATGCTGTCAGATGGTTCTGATTTCACAGACCAGTGAACAGGTTCCCAACAAAAAGGCTCTGTTGCAAGTGAGTTGAGAGAAGTTGCTGTCCCCATAATTCATTCTAATTAGTGTGCTGTCAGGGATGGTTACTTAGCAGTGCAGTGAAAGTTTGCCTTTTTCTTTTATCCAGTACCCACTGGCATGTTGATAGTCACTTGAACATTTATTGCCATTAGATTCCTGGTACATTCACTTGCTCACACCTTCTACAGATTTTCATCTGACAGGTTATTAGTTTATAAAGAGCTTAATTTGAGGAAATAGGCTTTAATTGGGAAAATCATCAATGCTTAATTCTGTCTAGTAATTGCTAGGCTTTGAGCTAATGCAACATGTAGAAGCGCGGTATGTCACTACATACTAGTGTGAAAACCAGCATGTCTATTTGTGGCATTCTAAGACATGACTTTGAGTATACTTACTGTCTCAGGAGGCATGAAGGAAATGTTTTGGGACATGCTGTTTTATGCTTGTTTTTCTAACCAGTGTTTATGAAAACCAGAATGTCTTGCCAAATCTAAAACACTGCAGTGTCTTCTATAAAAGCACCTACTATAAATACTATGAATCAAAAATTATAGCAATTAGATTCTGAGAAAATGCATGAATAGGCACAGTTGTTGTTTTTTGCATTGGGAAGTAATCTGAATGAATTGTCACTGTGAAAGATATTTAGTGATGAGAGGGCTTGGCTGAATGAAGACTGTCATATGAATCGTTTGCACCTATTCAGTTGTTAACTGAATGCAAGCTAATAGTCCTTCCCTGTTTAACATGACACCAAGGTCATCTGCAGATGATCAACAGAGATTGAGATCAACATAGATCTGTTTCAATCCAAGACTATTTTAGCTCTGGCATGTTTTATTGTTTATTCCATGTAACCTCTAATACAAGCATGTACATAACATTTAAATAGTAGTTTGTTGTTAAACTTATAATCATAAGATGTTATTAATGAGAAGCTGTATCTTTGATTATAGAGCTAGAATACAGTACTGGTCAAAGTACTGTATTTATCCTCAGTGTAGCCATTGTCAGTTGCACTGAACGTTGTCTTGTCTTGTCTCGTTTAGTTGTATTGTTGCTCTTGTGTTCTTCTTTCTAGCTCTTTGTCCTGTCTGCACTTGTGGTCTTGTGTTCTGTTCTGTTCTGCTCTTGTGCTGCACCATGGTCCTGGAGGAATGTTGTTTCATTTTTACTATGTACTGTGTGTATATGGTAGAAATGATAATAAAAATCTACTTGACTTGATTTGACTTGACTTGATAATACATCAGAAACACAAGCCATGTGAAAAAAGGTTTGTGAACATTTCCTCTTTTTATTCTACAGTGATTCCCATAATATAAATATTTAAATGTCACATTTTTGTGGGGTTTAGTGTGGGGAATAGAGATATAAGGCTTCTGGTTCAGTTTCAGCTAAATTTCTGGAGCTTGTTTTGATGACAACATGACAGCAATGTTTGCCAAAAAGTGTTACAGCAACATATTCCCACAGCTTGATATCGCTAATGATTACATTCCCAACTCAGTCATGTTTATATGTATTGGTATGTTTTGGTAGTAAGGGTGTAACGATACAGTCAAATCACAATTTCATTAGACAGACAATGCAGGACTTATGGTTTGAGACACTAATGGAATATTCAATACTGAAAATAATTAAATATTGATACAAAAATAAATATTTTATTGATACAAATTTAGAATGAAATTTGAATGAAGAAAACAGTTGTGAAACTAGAGCTAGAAGGTTTTGGAGGTGTTGTATGGCATTAATGTGCTGACTCTCAGGTCTGGGGCCTGTTATGGTGGGTGGCCGCTAGACGCCACACTTGCTTAAGTTCTGTGTTGGGTGTTTTTCAGTTAGGTCTTTATTAGATAATGAGTTGCAGCTGCCATGTATTTGTGTTTAGTGTTTGTGTTTTGTGATTGGGCGTTGGGGTTTTCTTTGTGAATTTAAGGGGTTTTAGGTTGTTTCTGGTGTGAGTTGTCCATCACAGTAAGCTTTGTGTTCTTGAGTTCGAGAATCTGTACTCTAAAAGTCTGGCTCTCAAGCCAATTTTGTTTTGGTGTTCTGAGTAAAGGAAAATAAAGATGCAGCATTATGATGACAACTTGTGTGTGTGTGTGCCTGCCGAAAGTGCAAGAAGACAGGGAGCCAGCGTGACACTGGACTTCTTGTTGACTGGCATTGTTTAACACTAAAGCAGGTAATGCATGGTTACAGTAAATATTGTGTTTCTACAAAGAGAGGTTTATATCTAAAACACTGACACACAAACACAATGTATTGATATATTTATTATAATTTTAGTTACATACTTCAGTGGCTTTTCATTGTCACAGCCTTGCTACCTCCGCCCTGCCGCCAGTGGTCCTTGTCACCAGATTACTGAGCCAGGGTTTGCTTTTACTCAGTTTAACTCCATCCATCTGGAGCCTATCCCAGCTGCTACAGGCAAAGGCGGGGCACACCCTGGACAGTTGCCAGCTGTTGCAGTCAGTTTAACTCCTATTAGCATCACCTGTGTTTTTCTTTCCTTTTAAGTTACTTGTTCTATGTAACCTATCTTATTATTGGTTGGCTTATTTCTGTTCCCCATTACCTTCTTTCCTTAGACCAGATGAGTTGCACCCCTCACCTGTTACCTATCTCTGTCTTCCCTATTTATAGCCAGCCTGTCCAGAATCTTTGTCTGGTCATTGTCATTTGTATTTGTTTTAACCGAGTGCATGCTGATTTGCCATCATGACCAAGACAGGTTCCTGTTCCATTTCGTTTTCCCCCTGCTCTGGTTTACCAGTTTCCCTCGTGAAGGACTGATCTCATTTGTACTTTGGTTTAAATGAGAGTTTCACTACTCTGCCCAGTGTCTGTGTTTTCACAGCTTCCAAGCTGTTTAGTCTGTAGCGAGCCTGTGCCTGAGTTTGTGTGTGCTTCACTCTGTATTTTTCTAGTTATGTTTTTGGATTGAGTTGTTAATCCCTTTTTGTGATCAAACCCTATGGATTAAATGGTATCTATCTGTCCATTGAATTCCTGCATATGTGTTTCTGTGTTTCTTGCACTGGTCTCATGTGCAGACTTGACATTCATTCAATTTTCATATAGTTACTGTTAGAACAAAACATTGCATCTGTGTATAGGATATGTCTGTATATGTCCTTTACACCGTGTCAAAATTCCATGATGAACAGACCAATAGATATTCAAATGGGCTCAGTTAGATTGACTTGCAGTGAGAATTAGGATAGTTTTTTCTCCTCTAAAGTTACACATTCAGATGCCTCAGACTTATGCACAATGCGCAGTAC